>VZRU01012779.1:194959-243569 GCA_013398155.1 Pedionomus torquatus
GGGTGGGGGAGAGAGACACCTCCTTTGGATATGCCTTTAAAATGCTTGTAGAAAAATGAAAGCTCATGCTGGTATATATTGCAAAGTTAGGGGAATGAACATGTTTTCCTACTGCATTGGGGACGTCTAGATATGTTACTGAAAGGCCTTTTATTATGTTACTGGACATGAAAACTTTGTTTAATTTCTTACTAACTATTGTACGTTTACAGTTGCAGCACTAAACATGGACAACATCAAAACATTTTTAACAAAATGTACAAACTAAATAAGGACTATTTATTGATAATGTTTTGCTACTCTTGTCAGACAATGGCTATGAAATAAAATTAGGCAGACTTTAAAAATATAGAGAAAAAAAGAAAAAAAAAGAATGTTGGAAATTTGTTTAAAATGCCAAAAAAAAAAAAAAAAAAAAAAAAAAAAAGAAGATGAAANAGAGAAAGAGAGAGTGAGAGAGCGAGCGAGAGCGACAGTTTAATTTTGTACAGATTATGCTTACCTCAGGTTTCTTTAGTGTGCTTCAATGCCCTTCTTTAAATATAACACTTATCTTACTAATTTGGCAGCAATTATCCTTTTCTTTGTTTAAAAAAAAAAAAAACTGGAATAATGATAACATCTATCTTTTTTTGCTGTTTATATTTAGGGGGGTTTGGTTTGGGGGGTTTTCTGGGTTTTTTTTGGTAAATCAAGTCTTGGTTGTGGCTTGCTGAATTTAAATATTTATGAGTGGTGCATTTTTAAGTATAGTGAACAAGACACCATATTAAGTGCAGTGAAAAGCATCTATATTCTGTAAAAATCTGCCTATGCATGTTTTTTAAGAAAAAATGGCTGTATAGGCCTGTATGGGACTGTAATGCGCTTAGTGGTCTGACTTATACTGGAAATGTATGTATACTGGCGTACTTTATATTCTCTAAAAAAAAATGCTTAATGCCTTTGAAATTTTGTAATCAAAAAAAAGCTTTGAAAAATCTAAGGGGAGAGTATTCTTAAAGTTTTTAACATAAGCTTGTCAGTGCACATATAGATGGGTAGCATGTTTAGCAAACCTTGTGAAATTTAAATAAGTTTGTAGTTACATGTGAAATTCTAAATGCATGATAACTGTTAATGTCATAATGGTTTAGTCATTTTGTTCTGTTCTGTCATGTGCCACAAAATGTGTAATTTTTTCACTTTTTTCCCTTTGTATATCAGTTACGGGTTTCAACTGGTTCATTCTAAAGAAGAAAAAGAAACAAAACTAAACAGTCCATTGATATTTTTTAACAATTGTATAAGTGCCCAAGTAATTCACTACAGCCTACAGCCTTGCCTTTGTAATTTGACTTCGAAATGTTGGCAATCAAAGCATGCACTTGTAACAATGAAAGAAGCATTTTATATTACTACTCAATAAAAATGTGCATGAACTTAAGCACCCTTCCCTTTCTTGCTGGCTCAGTTGCAGAAGCTCGCACAGGCGCACGGGCATGTGCGCTTGTTGTTTTCTCTTGCTTTGGACAGGAGAAGACCATCGGTAAGAGAAGAATGACTCATTTCATGATTGAAGGTCAGTTCTTTACTAAGGAAAAAAAAAACCAAAACATATACTACTTAACCCTGTTAGGCTACTGAATGCCTGCCCTAAGTTCTGGTTAGTAAGTTGGGTTTTCACTAAAATGAGTAGGGTCTTTCTCCCATATAGAGTGCAAAATAAAACATGCCCTCTGTGTGGTTTCTCCACCTCATGGGGAGTGTTTGAAAAATCTCAATTAGTATAATTTACAGTGGTTTCTTTAAGGGGGGGGGGGGAAATTCAACAATTTCAAACGCTCTTTTAGTCAAAGGTGGACTGTCAAAGCTCTGCCTTGTTCTAATTTTCTCCCTGTGGACAGCATCATTCTATATGACTAATCCTGCAAAGAACTGCTGGAGGATGCCAAACGGTGCGATGTTGTGCATATTGCTTTAGTCCCCCTTTCAGGTAGCATTATTAAATGTTGGCTCAGTGCCTGCTTTCTTATGTGTTTTTCCCACTTTAGCTCTTGTTAATTTTGGCAAAAAATGACAGGTGGCAAAACCAAAGAGAATGCATAATAGAAGGAACTAGGCAGCTGGATCAATTTTGGATTTCAATTTTTATTTCAGACTGTATAGAAATGTAACACGGCAGAGACGTGCAGAGTCTAAGTAAGTTTGCGTGACCTCTTTCCTTGCCAGTTGGGTCCTGCATGTGTGCTAGCTGAACAACTGCAGGTTACCTCAGGTGAGTTCTTCTGCGGAGACGTGTGAGTTAGCCCTCAGCAAGCACTTCGTGCAACATGCTGTTGGGCAGTGCAACCTGTGCTGTCTGCTTTCATTTAAGTTGGGCTCTGACAGTTGCCCAGACCAATTTAACAGCAAGAAAGGAGTTTTTCCTCTCGGCGGTGACAACGGGGCATAGACCTCTCAATTGCTAGACTTAACCCAAAAGACCCACGCTACAAATTGGTGGTGGATTTGCAAATGCCTGCTGCAATTGCTTAAGACCATATGGGTAAGGGAGGTAGCCCAGGCTGAGTTATGCATTAGGAAACGTACAAAGTCTGTCTGGTCACTAAGGAGATTTTTGAACTTTATTTTATATGTTAGAAGAATAAAAACATCTTGAGCATGCGAAATAGCAGTGTCCCCTGTGTCCAGGTTAGATGGCCTCACTCTTTTCTGGAGCAAGCCCCACTGTCCTACTACCATGGGGCAGGTTCTGGACTGTCTCTGAGGGTAGTCTGAACTATATTCAAAGTCCCTAAAAGGACAAAAAAAATATTTCCAAAGGTTATGTCTTTCCAGGGCAAGCCATCTCTTCCAGCTGTCCTTCCTTTTTCCTGCTGAAGAAGGAGCTGTAGATGAATTGAAGAACAACCCTGGTGCCACTGAAGGCTGTGACATGTCATGCACCAGCAAATGTCTCCCAGTACAGGTTTCTTCTGCCTTACTGAATACGCTATTTTAGTGCTGAAAATATCATTGGTGCCTACATCAAGATTTACTGTATTTTTTTTTAACCACTTCATTCCCACTTTGTGAGATGATATACCGGATAATAATTTTCGCTGTGTAGCATGAAGTGTATTAGCTCTTAGCATACATTTTCTGAAGAAGAAAACATTCAAATCTTTTCCAGGGTTTCTCCCAAAGTTGCAGAAGGTTTAACCTTTCTTAAGCTTCTGCCAGAATTGCCAACTGTCAGGCACAGATATAAATTCTTTCAGTGTTTTCCTTGACACCCTTGTGGTTTTTTTTTGCAAGAGAGGGATTGTCTGGAGCCTGTAGTGGAACTTAGGTATAATTTGGCTTTCTCCTGAGGACCTGTTCAGTGAAATTGAGGTCAGAAAGCAGGGCTAAAATACAGGTACTGAAAGATGCTGCTTGTAGCACAGACCTGATCTCTGTCCTCTCTCATTTTGTCTTTGTTTTTTAGTGTGGAGTTCAGAGTGTAAAAAATGAAAATTTGGGGATGCTTTCTAGGTTCAAACTGAATTTACAGTTTTAGTCCTTAAAAGTCAGTTTCCCTTTTTATTTCCCCCAAGGTACTGTTGCTCAGATTAGTCAGATCTAAGAATCTTCCCACTTCTTTCACAAAGAAAGGGATGTGAGAATCATCTATTTCAAATGTTAAAAACCACAAGCACCCAAGCAACCATTTGGAAAATAGTTGCAGATTGCTTTTTTAGTTGCTTTTGGGAGGAGGGTTTGGTTCTGCAAGTAGTGACCTTTTTTTGGCATGCAAGAAGAGGAGCAAAAGGTTCTTCAGTGATTTAGGAAAAAAATATATCCAAGTTCACATGCATATGTTCATACCTATGTGAAAACAGAGGAATTGATGGAGCTAGAGGTGAGTGATATTTTTTTGTCTTACTGAGCTGACTTCATAGTATCAAGCCTGGTAAGCCAAAGAAAACGTATGTTCCATGAGACTTTGGTTATTTTTGGTTTTGGTTTTGGTTTTTTTTTTAAGTAGCTTGAGGGCAGTTTCAGTTTTGTATGCCACATGTTTCATCAAGCTGACAGATAGCTGTGTTCTCTGGGCAATATTCTGCCACGGCACAAAGTTGCAAAGGGGAAGGGCTGCCTTGGCTCTGTCATCCCTGTCAAAAACTTATTTAAGGTAAAGTAACTTGGCAAAGAATGTGCTAAAGGACTGATTTTATGACCAGTTGGAAGTCTGCAGACATGGTGGCATGCGTCATGACAGCATCCACTCCTTTGTGAAGTCCACTAGTGGCCATCACTAGTTGCTCTGGGCTTCACCAAGGCACCCTTTCCCTCTTGGGCAGAGCCTTGTGTGGTCATTTGCTGGAGGTTTGGGTCTGGGTGCCCGGTTGGGCAATTCTTAGAGCAAGAAGACTCGAGGAAGAAGTGATTGTTTCATACTTTAGCTGTTATATCCCTGAGACAGTTGATGTGGGCAACCATGGTACCATTCAGCATGCCCATTTCTCTCAACACCTGGATATTTAATAAATTCTTTTACTTTAAATAAGCAGTTGAACACTTTTACTTGCACTAATTTTACAACATTTTAGGCCAGAAGAGCCTGTTATGTTGTAGAACCGAGACTCACTGAAGCTGGCAGACACTGCTGAGATCAGCTCCTCCAATCCAGCTGCTCACGCTGGGTCAGCTGGAGCAGGTTGCTCAGGACTGTGTTGAGCAAGGACAGAGGCTACACAACCTCTCTGGGAAGCCTGTGCCTGTGCTTAATAGCCCTTACAGTAAAACAGATTTTTCTTACATTTAAAAATGTTGTATATTTCAGTATGTGCTCACTGCCTCTTGTCTTGTTCCTGGGCCCCACTGAGAAGAGCATGGTTTCATCTTTTTTTGTACACCTCTTCTCCAGGTTGAACAGTCCCAATTCTCTCCACTTCTCTTCGTAGGTCAGATGTTCCAGTCCCTTAATCACCTTTGTGGTCCTTCGCTGAGCTCAATCCAGTAAATCCATGTCTCTCTTGTGCTGGGGAGCCCAGACCTGGACATGATACTGCAGCTCTGTTTCAGCAGTGCTGAGTAGCAGGGAGGAAAGTTAAATTACCTGTCCTGGTTTCCTCTATACACCATTAAATTTCTACAACATATATTGATGGTAAGAACTTAAGACAAGTGAGGACATTTCTGGCCTTGTAAGTCAAAGGGATAGGAGCCGTATCTCAGAAAACAGAAGCAGCTGAGGTACATTGCAGTTGGAGAGCTGAGGTGTATTAAGATACAAATCCAAGAAGGTAAGAGAAAATGAACACCTCACCAGTCTGAGAGGACAGTGGAAGAATGAAATAATATTTATTGCCAAATCCGGTAATACATTTCATCAGCAAATTATCCAGGTAGGTATCAGTTGTAAGAGAGAGGACCCTTTTCACTGTCTCCGTACTGCACTGTCCTGTACTGTGTACCATGTACTGTTGATCCATGGCACTTCAGAAGAATGCAAAGAAGTCATTAAAAAAATTGGGCCAATCTTGTACTGAGGGAAATAGTCCCTTCCTGGATTCAGCAGGCAAGTTGCTGAAGCCTTGAAGCATGTGATTTGTATACAGTCATTATTGTAGTGCAAATCTCCACATGTTACCAGGATATCACATAAATGAGAGATCTTGTGCCTCCCTGGGGAGGAAGAAGTAACCTTCCGAGGAGGTTGCCTGAGGAGAAGGTAATTTGTTTATCTGTCAGTCGGTGGTTTATTGGTTTCAGTACTTATTTAATAAGCTTTGTACTTGTACTGCATTTTTCTAAAACAAGAAGAAAGTGTGCTCTGAAGGGAATATGAGGCTGACACTGCAGCTGAGCTTAAAGAAGGTTGCAGAGCTGATGTTTAGGCAAAAGACCGAGAAAGCCCTGCAGCCATGGACCAGGACACTGGAGAAAGGAAAGGAGGGAGGAGTGGGCCTGGCAGGAGAGCTTAGGGTATTTATTTCATTCCTTTCTCAAGGTAGGTAGGAGAATAGATGGTGCTGGAAGTGATGGAGGAGACCTGAGCACTTACGCTGCAAGACTGAGGTGACAAGATACAGAAGCTGTACAATGTGACTTGGCTTTGGGTAGGCAATGACATCAATTATTTAGGCTGATAAAATTCACCTTAGACTGGGTGTGCACTTGATGGTGGAGTTCAGGCTGTGACCTGAAGGCAGTCATGCATAAAAGGGGAGCAGGGATCAACACGGGTAATAAATTTTGAAGGGTAGACCTGTGATGTGGAGCGGGCTGAGGCTCACATCCCTGGCAGAAGCAGCAGCACAGGTTGCAGGATTGAATGCTGGATTCCATGCTGAAGAGTTGAGTCAGTTCAGCATAAATACAAGGATGCCTGTGACTAGGGGGTTTGGATCTGATATAAAGGAGTTGCCATGAAGTCAGCTGGGATGACTACCCAAAGCCTGGGCTCTCTATAGGACAAAAGAACAGCAATTATAAAGACCTTAAATCTCAATTAAGCTTCTCAGGCAAGGCTTGCAAACTAATCAGGTGCTGGACACCTCAAACAAACAGAGGAAAATATAAAGCTAACAAGGAATGGAAAAATGACCTGTCAGCCAAGTAAACTGGGGATGGCCAGTAAAATACAGCGAAAATCAGCATGAGTCCAGCAAAGTTGTCTTTCCTGATCATGGTCAAAAAGCAGCAGAAATCTTTTCCAGACACTTGAATAGGAAGAGCAAGGCATAAATAAGTGGGAAATGATGCAACTGAAGGCAAAAAAGAGATTTAAAGTAGATGTGTTGGCTAAAGGACCATGGAAGGAAAGCCAAGAATGAGATTTAGGGTATGGAAACAAAGCCAAGAATGAGATTTAGGGTATGGAAACAAGAACTACAGGAATCAAAACGGAAGCAAATTTTGAGTTTAATGCACTTATTCCAGGAAAATGAAATAGTTTCTTTCCTACAGTCACAGTAGAAAATACCACATTTGCTTACTTGTCAAATAGCAAAGCTCTGAATGGGTGGTATATATTGAAAATATACTTGGAGAATATATAAGTACAGAAGTATGTATCAATAAGGGGCAACCGCAGGGCCATTGGTCTGACCTTAAATTATATGCAAAGATGTAAAGTAAATCTTGAAGGAATGAACCACTGACCAAAATGTGTGTCAAAGGAGCTCTTTGCTACAGTGCTGTGTGGCAAGTAAGTGATGGATGTCAGGAAGCTTCACGTGAAAGTTAAGGTGCAAAGGAAACAGCTGGAAAGGAAGATCACAACTGTCAGTGTGGGGAGAGGAAGTTCTGAGTGGTGATAAAGATTCATCAGAGGTAGCAGGTAGAAATTTAGCCAAGCAAGAAATGCTTGTGGCATTGTAAGTTGTTCCACCCTTCCCTCTTGCAACTGTCTCTGTGCATCCTCACCAGCTTTCAGTGGGAGACTGGTGTTTCTGGGGAGATGAGGGTTACTAGGGGAGAATGCTGCTGGAGGGAGCTCTCTTCTACACAGTTCTCTTCCTTTCCTTTCCGCTTTCTTCCGTTTTGTCTCTTTTCCTTTTTTCCACCATTTTTTCTCTTTTCCAACATTTTGCTGCCAGTTCCTTTTCCCAGATTCCCTGGGGTGCTGCCAGCTGCGTGCCTGGGCTGGGCAGGCCAATGCTGCTGCCATCCCTGGCTTGCAGCACCCACCTCCATCCATGGGGAAGGCACAGACCTACAGAGTCCCTAGTGCAGACTGGCTGCACCAGGATCACACCTACTGGGTGATCTCGGGGGTGGGTGTCCTCTCCTCAGTTGCCTATGCTGCTACCATTGCCTCTGCCACAGCTGAACCGAGATGTCTGTGTGCACAGGCAGCTCCTGCTCACAAAAAAAAAAAAGCCAGAATAAAACTTGATTACTTCCACAGAGACTGGCTCCAAGTGCAGGAGCATCACCAGCAAGTAAGTTGGCACCAGTAAGTGACAGTACCGATCCTCCCTGAAGAAGAGGGAAAGAGTTGGGGAAGACCAGCAGAAGGACCAGCACTGGGTGGTGGGAGAAGAGGAGCTTCTCCTGGTCTTTCCTGCCTCTGTGTGACTATTTTAGTTGCAGTGGCAAAAAAAAATAATGGTCAGTTTTGCCTTTCCCAGCAAAGAGTTTCTCTTGGCCCTTTCACCTCCCCAGCTTTTTCTTATAAGGAATGATTCATGCGTGTGCTTTCGTATGGAAATAGATTTGCAAGACTTGCCAAACAACGCACCTCTTAAAAGCACAGCTGGGTGCTGACACGGCAGTGTTTCCCTTGGTCCAGAAAGTTAAATCCAAAAATAACCTCCCATCTCTAACAGCTCGATGACTCACATGGGCTCTGGGGAGGGTGCAGGGATTCCCAGCCCCAGAAAGCCCTGCTGCTGCTGGAGGTGGGTGGGGGTGGGCAGAAGGGCTCAGCTGCTGGGGAAGCAGCCCTGAGCTGTCAGAACCTGTGCCAGGAGACACCATCCAGCACTGGAGCCCAAGCAAATGGCTTCTGTGAGGGGCCAGGAGTTAGAAGAGGTGGGCAAGGAGGGACCAGGGCAGGGACCTGAGGACAGGGTCTGAAGCAATGCTGGTGGGGCCACCCAACTGGAATGCTAAATGGTTCCAAAGTGGGAGGGAAATGTCCAGGCTGTGCCCATGGAGAAGACTTGTTTCCCATGCCCAGGAAGGGCTAGAGCACAAGGCTGCAAAATTCTCTGCCAGAAACACTGTGCAAGAGCTGCTTGCTCATCCCAAAGGGCTGTAAAAGCAGGCAGGCCCAAGGGGATGCATCTTTTCAGCTTCCCCAGGTGGAAAGAGGCCTGTGACTACAGTCCTGATTCACCCAGATTTCCAGCCATGGTTCCGACGGCTCCTAAATAACATATTTTTCATTAACCACCTAAGCCATCACAAGAGTATTTCTGTGGCAGTGTTCTGTCATGAGTGAAAATACGTGCAACGAGACCTAAAGTAAATTATTCTGACTGTTAGGATATAGCCTTTAAGATGAAGATACCCATGCAGTAGTTACAAGGTGCACAGCTACTCTGTACTGCCTGGGATTTCTTGACAGGCTCCTGTGCCAGTCCTAGAGTGTGAAGATTTAGGTATAACTGTCTATGGAAATACTTTATCTTTTTCCTTTTCCTATGGGTTGTGCTTTTATTGTTGTTTTTAAACACAGCTAACCCGACTTAACCTTTGTATCTAGTGTGTCGAAATTATTCCTCACGGCTTAAAGAGGAGTGTGAATGTAGCATCAGCACAGGCTCTGCCAGCAAGGAGAGAGATATATATATACACATATGTTAGCTAACATGGGTGTTTTGGGAAAAGAATATGATCTTTTTTCAGCATTTTGGGTTGGACCAGTCTCGTTACCCCACAGGCATCAGGAGACAAGTTACAAGAATGCGTTGCTGCTATGTCTGCCTTTTTCCCATTTCGATGTGTCTGTCTGTCAAATCCAGTCCTTCCTCTGGATCTCTTTATTGCTCTTTGCTAGAAAGAAAGAGAGACTTTCTAACTCTTCCCTGGGAAAGGTGAAGCACAGAGGGGATGCAGTGATGGCTTAAAACTAGCAGAGAAAACCTCTCAGCACCAGCACTGACAGCACCCACAGCCCATCCCTGCTGCCAGGACCAGAGGGTGCAAACCCCACAGCACCAGGTCCATGGGGACTGGGAGGCTTAGCTGTGGCTCATTAAGCCAAAATTTCTGGAGCACATTCCAGCAAGTAGCCCTTTTCAGATGAAAAGTGCATGTCTGAGCAATGCTATTGCTGATTTTTTAGCTGTTCCTGACCTGGCAGCCTTGCCTGTCCCATACCCCACTTCCTTCAGCTGAAGCAGCAGGCTATAGATGGCTTGGTATAGGTGGGGATGTGCTATGGAGGAGCCAAAGCCAGCAATTGGGCTGGGGATTCGCCTGCTCAGAGCATGCTGCATGGGTCTGCAGAAAACCCAGACCTGCAGGAGACTGGTGATACTAGGAGAAGGGAGCAATACAGCCCAGAGCAGCAGGACAAAATGATATCTGAGCCATTTAGAGCTGGTAGGGAGTTTTAGGTAATATTATTAACTGTGTAATGCTTTTTTAGTGAAGCTTGTGGAGGAAAACCTTTGTATCTAATGGAATAACTGTCAGTATTTCCTGGCTCAGAAATATTTCCAGCCTTCTGTGGTATCTCATGTACTGGAGAGGTCTCGGGTATTGCCTGTTTGCAAGGGCAGCGAAAGGCAAGGCTGGAGGAGTCAAGCAAAAGGAGAAGAGGAATGGGAGAAAGTGTGATTTTAATAGCAGAAAATATTTTTTTTTCCTAAAACTCCTTTTTATTTTGGTTCTCATTATGACCAAGATTAATTAAGGATAAAAATCCCTGAAATACGGATGGTTTGAAAGAGATCAGCTGGGAATGAAGCTTTAGCGAAATTGTCAAAAGACTAAACACATCATTTATCTCTGCATCACAGCTGAGGTGCAATGAAAAATATATTCTGCTGAGCACTGGAAATTAAGTTATGCTCATGTGAGCATTTATATGTTGTTAGGATAAGATTCTGGGGTTTTGTAATCGGCTGGGGTACTAAACCCTTTGGGGTGGCAGTTGTGGGGTGGGCTTGTCCGGTTGTAGGCAGGCTGCTGCTCTGTCAGCGGATCACAGCAGCTGCACCCGTAATGGCTGCTGGGGATCATGGGATGCAATAGCTTGAAAATTACAGATGAAAAGCTCAGTGGGAAGCTGCATGTTGCTGTTGGACGTGACCCTTTCCTAGAGCCGGCAGTATGCCTCACCACATCCCCAGGGAGCTCTCTTGCCTCCTTTCCTGCATGTTCCCTGGCAAGATACATGAGTCGTCCTTAATGCAAAAGAAAACCAGGGTAAAAAACCCAGCGTGAAACACAGGTGACCTCTCTTTCTGTCCTGTAAAACTACTTGGTGTTCCACAGAATGGCGTTGGCAGCCAAGAGCAATGGACAATACAGGGAATAATTTATTTAAGAGATACAAGTCATGCTTTAAATTCAGCCCTGCTCTTTTCCACCCTATCCAAAGTATTCTGCTGGTGCCCCAGCCTCCCAGGCCATTGGCGAGGACCTCGTCCTCTTCGAAAGCTGCCACCATGCTGAGCAATGCATTGGGGTAGTTTGTGGCTGCTTGCCACCGCCCACAGCCCTCTCCCCTTTCCCTCCTGGAAAGCAGCATATTTGGAGAACTTGGCTCCGAAGGATGGAGGCTTGCCAGGTACATCCTTCAAGGGAGTCTCTACGAATGCCTTCCCTGAACTGAATTTTCACCTCCTGGGAAGAAAGAAGGAATGGTAACTCCTTCCTTTTCCTCTATCTCCATGCCAGGCGATAGATTTGAACACACAGCAAGAATATTCAGAAAAGCCAAGCTACTTCTTGTCACAGCCTTCAGCCCCGCTGCCCCTCAGCCCCACTGCATGGCAGGCGGGGACAAAGCCCCCTGCAGAGGAGCTCGCAGTGTGGTTGGTTGCCTTCCTCTGTGCGCGGGTTTGGAGCACGCACGCCTGTGCATCGCTATGTGTAAGCGAAACCTGTTGCCATGGTGACAGTGAGGCTTTCTAAATATGGCCTGTGATGCCCAAAATCACATGGGCATTAACTGCTGAGGTGCTCGCAGGGTCCCTGCTGGCACTAGAAACCTGCTGCTGGAGGTCACCAGAAGAGAAAGTGTTTGTGCTGGTGGGTGAACTCACTGAATCGGTGGTGGTGTTAATTACAGGTTGCTGATTTTTCTCTTCTGCAGTGCCCCTCGGAGGCTCTGCAGGATGCGCAGGCTGGCTCTGGGACCCTGAGCGCTGCAGCTGATAAGAAGCTGAACTGTATTTATCTCAGAAGTGCAGGGAGGGATCTGCAGCACTTTCACTACTTGACGTGGTTGGGTTTCTTCTTGCTTAAAGCAACATTAACTGTTCCTGTGCTTATCTGTGAAGGGCTGAATGAAGGTAGGGCAAGATTACACCTGAGACAATTATCAGTCTTGTAATTTCATCCAAAAGCCCCAGATGCCCTCCCAGGTTTAGCGTACAACTCTAGTAAGAGTCAGGCACAGGAGGAATTATTACAGGCTAAGGAAACTGGTGGTTGCCAGACCTTTGCCTGCACCTTTTGGCAAGAGCTGCAGCATGAAATGCAGCAATGTGTTTGAAGCTGCAACACTTTTCCTGCACATGTCCATTGGTCCACATGAGGTAGTGTCCCTCTGAGGAGAGACAGGAGGACCCCATGGTCCCTGTGATGCTCATCCCTCCTGAGCGCAGGGGTGGCTTTTGCTCACAGAAAGGGAGAGCTTCTCTGTACGACCTGCCCATCTGCACAGCTTCCACGCTGAGCAGGAGGGTGTTGGAGCAGAAGGATGTGAGGCTATAGTGCCCCTGGCTCCCTGCTGCAGCCTGGGCTTTCCAGGCTCTCGTCCCAGGTGCCAGGGAGAGCTGTGTGAGGACCACACACCCACTCTGCCCATCTGCCTGCTCCAGTACACACAAAGATACTTTGGGTTCAATGAGAATTAGGAAAATAACTGGCAGCTTTTCTTTCTAATGTTGTAAAACAAAAAGACAGAAAAGCATTATCCTGGACTGGGTGGTGGCATTGCTTTCCTCGGCTTCTGAGCTCTCCCTGACTGATTTCAGTGCAAGGCTGCCCACAGCATGGGGCAGGATATCAGGGTCTGTCCCCCACCAACAAAAAGCTTCCATTGAGTATATGAGTTGGTGAGGAGGCGAGGCAATAGGCATACATGCATATTTGAAAACAGTGGGAGATGTACCTGGGGTGAGACAGAGCTGGAGCGCAAAGGGAGAAGATATGAGGTGAGGGTACCCACTGGCATCACAGCAGGAGGAGGAGGAGAAGGAAATACAGCAGAGGTCGGGTCACAGCTTCCACTCAAGCTGCTTCTCAGAGCTTCCCAGCTCTGGAGCAACTGAAAAAAGATGAATAGGTCATATTTGAGGTATAAGGCATGGGACAAAAGAAAAAAAAAAAAAAAAAAAAGCAAGGAGTGAGAAATACAGTGCTGCCAAACTTCCAGAAGCCACTGCAGCTAATCTGCAACAAACCTAGAAGCAAAGGCAGGGGGAAGAAGCAGCCTGTGGGGCAGCCCTGCAACAGGCAGCTGCTCTGCTGGAAAAGCAGAGAGAAGAAGGGGAGAAGGGGCTGGCATACGGAATTTACATATGAAAATACATGATTTTTTCAGCACCAAGATTTTTTCAGATGGTATGAGGCCATTGGAGAGCATCCCCCCTTGCAGAAACCCCTGTAGAGGACCACCAGCAGCTGTGTTGGGTCTGGGCTTTGGGTCCATCCAAGGTGTGCAGCCAAGCGTGGGTCAAGCTGGGGTTGAGCTGTAGCAGGTGGCATCTCAGAGGGCAGAGAGGAATTCGGTGGGAGGAGGGAGGGAGGAAAGCTGGAGAAAAGCACTGAGATTGCAACACTGCCTGGGAGGCGCACATCACCCTGGTTTCCATTTCACAATGGAGGTGAGGAGGTGTACTCTGGAGCTTGGAGGTGGTTATGCTTTTTATGTACTGAGTGAAAAGTAAAATTGTTCCCAGTCCTACACCCTCAAAATTATTTATGTTGGTATTTAATCTTGCTTGTGTTTTCCTGCCTGCTGCGTTCTGATTTTCTCTGTGCCTTTGTAAGCAGTGGGAAAGCAGTTGTGCTCCTAATTACAACCCAGAGCTGCTTGGACACAGAACGGGGGAGGGAGGTGAAGTGAAATAAATAAATAAACGGAAAGTCCCATCGTCACCATAAATCTGGGTCCCACTCTTTGCAAAGCCCACCAGTGTGTTTCCAGGGAGACTGCAAGTCATTTGTAGCAATCTGTCAAAGCCTGGCTGGCTCAGGATTCAGCTGGCGGCAGTGCCTGTTTGCCACCATTTGCACTACCGAGATGAGCCGAAATCTGCCAGCGTTAGAGGTGTCTCACTGCCACGCTTTTAAAGGACGTCTGCATGGCTAAGGTGTCATGTCCACTCCAGAGTCGTGGGTGTAAAAGGAGGTTTCAGGGGCTGTTACTGGCTGCAGGGCAGGACAGGGGTTGCTGCTGGGATGCCTGGGGAAGCACGGTGTGCAGTGCATGCAAAGGTGGAGATCTTTGTTTTTGTCAAGATCTTTTAAGAACAGATAAGTTTCTAGACTTCCAGGCTGTGTTTGTGTTCACATGCTGATGGACTGCACAGCTGTGTCCTTCATTAAAACCCCCTACAAAAGCACCTGGGTTGCCTCTGAGTGGGGGATGCAGACCTTGTCAAGGAGTGCGAGGAGTGGGGAAGCACTGATGAATATGTGCATCGCCAGGATGCCCCTCTTCCCTCCTCCCTGTGTGCCCCAGGCACCTTGGCTCATGGGACCAGCAAGAGGGAGCTGGCAGCAGATGCAGGCAGGGGCTGTTGCTGCCTGCATGGCTCCTGCTGCTAGTTGGTCAATTAACAAAGCTTTCTGGCCTCTTACTGAGCCACCATGTCTATCAGTTTGTGCTCCCTGCAGCAAGTTGTCTATGACTGTTTTTATTCACTTTGCTTTCTGGCTCAAGGTCCCCTCAGCAGCCTGCCTCAGCCCAATGAGAAATGATGCAAACTGTGCACAAAATGGGGCCACGAAATGGTGTTTCCCCTGCCCAACGCTCAGGCTTGCAAATTCGGCCAGCTGAGCTCTCTGCATCATCTTTTTGATCCTATTGTCCTGGCATCATTCAAAGTAGTTGTGTGGTGGCTGACTGCTGGCAGGTTTTCTCCTCCTGGCATGTTTTTTTTTTTTTTTTTTTTTTTCCCGCTCTATTTCAGGTTTTGTGGGGTTTGGGGAGGAAGGTGGGGTGGGAGTTGGGGGTGTTTGGTTGGTTATTTTTTTGACAGCCCAAAGGGTTCAAATGAAAGTGAAGCTTTGCGGTGCAGCTCCCTGGGCAGAAGCGGGTGGCCCAGCAAAGCCTGCAGCGACAGGGTGGCCTCTTGGGGGACAAACTAGGAAAAGATGCTCAGCAACAGCTCCAGGGCATGAAGGCAGGCATATGTCTTTAATGTGCTCCTTCTGCAAGCTCCCTTGTCTTGTATCAGCTACATAAGTCAGCCATGTCTCTGCCCATCCCACCAGGGCTCTGTCCCTTGTTCCCCTGCACCCTCCCTGGCTGTGACACTCAAGACGAAGCTGATTTCGTGTAGCTGTTGAGCAGCTATACCTCATGCTGGTGAAATCTGTGAATTATTAATAAGAAAGCAGAGCTTCATTAGGACACCCGCTGCTGCACCACTGCAGCCTTTTCCAGATGAAGTTAATTTCTGAAAAAAAATTATGCAGGACTTTTTGGCTTCTGTCACACTACACTTACTTCTTCTGGCTCCTTCCTTCAGCTGGTGATGGCTCAACAAAGTAAACAGAGACCTTCCTAAGGATTAATTAATTTAATCCAACTTCTGCTGAGATGGAGCCCTGGCGATGGCTCACAGCACTTGTACTTAAGGAAGCTGGTGGATGGGGGGAGACCGTGTTCTCCCAATGTGCTTTCTGCAGGATGGTGTTTACTCCTTCCAGTCTGCTGGAGAGCACAGCCAGCCTTTCACAAGGTTTCTGGGGCCAAGGGGTTTATTATTCCACCCCACTATCTCCTGTGCCTGGTAGCTCTTGTGGAAGTACTCAATTTCTTTAACAGGCAGTTGTGCAAAATCTACAATAGCTTTGGGAGCTGGCACACCTTGGGGATGTAGTGGTGATACCTATTTCCATTTCTGCCTCCATGCCAGTTTCAGAGGCAGTCTAGGAGCTTCCAGTGCCTCTGAGGCCTGATATCTCCTAATAGCTTTATAAACTGGTCTGCACAGGGATGAATTTAATCCTGAAAGTTTTGACTGCAGTTGATGTAAATGCCTGCTCTCATTTTAGTGATCACCAGGAACCTCCCGGCACATGGGTGGATGAAGCAGATGCTTCCTATCAACTGTCTTGTAATTTTGCCCAGGCGCATTTCCCTGCAAGAAAATGGGAGAGCCAACCTGTAGCCTGAAGGCATCCTCCCCATTCCTTTGCACGGGAATGGGAATCTGTTGCCTTTAGTTCATCTATTTGGTACACAACAGCAGTGTTTCCGCCTGTGATCTCTCATGTTGGCCTCGCCTCCCTGCAGCCAGTATAGAATGGTGCCAGTGGGAGCTGCCACCTGAGCCCAGGCAGCCAGGGCTAGCGGCTGCTGGGTCCCTGCCACTGGGAGTCATGTTGCCACCCTGACAGCCCCAGGTGAAGCCAAAAATGAAGTTTTTGAGTGCTGTGCAATGAGTAAAATTTGAAGAGGAAATAAAAAAATCAGCCTATGTTTGAAAAGGAAAGTATTTCTTTGTTTTGGTTTTTAACCTTCAGAAGAAAATAATCACAAAGTATTTGTTTGTTGCTTCTTCATCAACCTTTGTCTTCCAGAGCAAAAAGGTGTTAGTATAGAGAAATGAAGATTGGTTCTTGGATTTTTTTCAGCTGGAAATGGAGGAGTAAAGCACCCAAATCCCTCCAATCCTTGATACATGCAGTTCTCTCTGCAGCAGAAATCTCAGAGGGCTGAAAATACTAACATTCATGATCATTAATGTTGCTACTAATTACTTGTCTTCCACTAGGTATTAAAAATGTGCTTGTGGTTCAGCCTTCTGCAGTGTCCAACAGAAGAAAACCATTACCTGGCAGTGTGGGTGAAGTTGTCCTCACCTCAGCTGTGCCACTACTTGATCTGTTTTAAGGGGTTTCACATGGTCACATACACTGCAAACCCAACACCTCTTCTCCCGTTACCTTCATCCTCCCCTCATTCTCTCTTTCTCATCCTCCTATCTCTGATCATCTGGCCCCACAGGTCTTGCTGTGCAAGACAGACCACACACACATATACAGCAGCATTTCCAAGCAGTTAAACATTCCTGGGTTTACATCTGAGAGAGAACTAGTACTTAAAAGAAAACAAATTTGCCTTGAAACCTGCAGGAAAATATTCTAGAGTATATAAAGAAACTCAGGAATTTAGCTAATGAGCGTGAAAAGGAAAAAAAAAAAAAAAAAGAAAGAAAGAAAAAACCCTGCTGCAAGCAGTATTAGCTGCCAAAGCCATAATTGTGCAAAACTGGAAATCCCTTGCTCAGCTGAACCTAGCACATTGGTATAGCATCTTAAGTGAATTAGCTGGCACTGGAAAGCTAGGGTTTCTTATAAATAATAAACCACTTTTTTTTCTTTAAGTCATTCTGACAGTTTTCTTAGAAATCTGCAAATACAATACTTGTGTTACCCAGTTGTGTCATTTGGATCAGCATTTTGGTTTTCTGATAGGGAATTAGAAAATGTAGCACCTGTAAAGCCTGTAAAGCACTACAATTCCTATAGATTATAAAATACTGTCTCTAATGCAGAAATAGATTGGCTATGAAGTGATGATTTAAAAAACCAACCAACTTATGATTTATGGATATGATAATGTTACATAGTAATTTATTCTGTTATTTTGCTGCTTTTCTTGTTTTCGTTTGGTTTTTGTTTTTCCTTGTTAGTCTTCTGTGCATAGAAAGGTTATTCAGCTGCATGCCTGAGAGCCAGGATGCTGACGCATGCCATGGGAGGGACTGCCTGGTCTGTGCTATGGGGATCATCCCAATTGCTCCTGTAGGCTTGGGTACATCTGCAACTTCTAGGACTAGACCAAAAAAGGAGGCGCAGCAGTGTAATCTGTGTTTTACTCAAGGAAAACTGTCTGGTATTCTCATTCTTTCAAGTCTTTTTAGGCTGCATTAGGTAAGGAGCGAGGCCATTCTGTTAGCATGACTTTTCTTAATGGAGATCCCTCTACTTCTACTGCCCACACCCCTGGTACTCTCCGGTCCTGTGTGCAATCACCGGAGGTTTGCATTGGGTAGTGACAAACTTGCCTAAACCACCTCCTTTAGTGTGAGCCTTGTGAAACCTGTAGAAAGGCCTCTCTAGTGATGGGGTTGTTGGTTGACGCCTGCTGGCCAGGCACAACAGGATGACTGCGCATGCAAACAGGAAAATGCCAGCTCAGGAATAGGTAGTGTCACTCCTGGTCTGGATGTGGGAGGATTGGGCTTTACAGGGGGCGAATAGTTATGCCCTCTGAACGATTTTTCATGAGCATGGCTGTTGTCTAGACTCTGTGGTTAAAAGGTTTTACACACGATATGCCATCATGAAGCCACTTTGTATCAGTATCAAAGATGGAGGGCTGCTGGTGGTTTGATTCCCCTTCTCCATCTGGTAGAAGTATCCTCCAGGACACGCCTCATCCTAAGAATCTCGTGAACCCATCTCTCATGTCTGTGTGTCTCAAACCACAGATAACAGGGCTGAAAAAGGAGTCACAGTAGAAAAGTATCAAAAAGATTAAGGATGTGTCTCAGCCAGGCTTACTGGGTGGCTCTCTGATCTCTAATCTTCTATTCAAGAGCAGTCACATGACAAGATAAAGAGGTCTCTGGGCGATGTGTGGTTTCCAGAGCCTGGCTAGAATAATTGGTGAGGTTTGGGCACTGGGATTGCTTTCAAATCTTGAGATGGGAAAAGCTAACTGTAGAAAGAGAGGCCCCAGAAAAAAACAAATCATTAGGGTTATCCTCTGAAGGTTGCTTAATGGGGAAAACTTGGATGGATAGGCTTGGGACCCTCTGATGGAAGAGGCAGTCCCTGGGAAACAGCAAGATCTTACTAAGCAACATGGCTTTTGGTCCCCAAAAGTACATAAAATAAGGGATATGTAAAAGCAAACACCCAAGAAGCGCTGGAAATGCTGAGCTCTTTCTTCTCTATTCTATTTCAAGGGGAGGCAGAGAACACAGTGTGTTGAGAACCAGAGGGTCTGTAAGCATGTTGGTGAAGATCCGGAAGTTCCTGTGGACTTCTAATGAGCAACATTGATTCTGGCAAAGCTAGAAGACTACCAAATGGCAAGGCATCTGTCCCCTCAAACAACATCATAAAAAGTAAGTATAATTAGGGGCTATCGAACACATCTGATCACAAAATTCTTATATGAGAAAATAATTTGTGGTCTTAAAAGACATTGAAGATGGGCCTGTTTGCCCAACATACCTGCCGGGAACCTGAAATGGAAGCAGAAATTTCGGTGGTCTTTTCCACATAGATAAACCCCCATGTTGTTTTGTGTGACTGGAGGGATTCAAAATATTGCTGTCACTTTATACTGTTTTGCTAAGGAAAGGAAGGAAAATCAAGATTGTACATATTGAGGAAGCCAGCCATTGGAGGATCCTGAGGACAGACCCAGTTGGCTGTTACTGCTGGCAAACAAAGTATCCTACTGAATCACAAAGGCTTGTGGAGAGAATAAGAAAATAAAATTAAATCAGTGACAAGCATTACTGGGTCTGTCTTAGCTGTGTCAGGAGGGAATTTGGTCTAGTGCTGGGATCTTCCTCAGCTCCTCTAGAAGACTGACATCCCCAACAGAAGAAACAAAATGTTACTCAACTTACTACTCTAAGACTTAAACTTAGCTATCGTTCTCGTGTGGTGTCAGAGAAGAAAATAAGGGGTAAAGGAAGAAGAGGAGCAGAGCTCCTGCTGGAAGAGATCATACAGGGCCTTTTACTTTGCTAGAAGAGCTTAACGATAGCTGTTACTAACCGTGAAAGGTTTAAATTTAATTCCATACCCACGTACATTGTCACCACTCAAATTAGAACAGCTATCCCACAGGGACGTGAGAAATCACAGGTTCTCAAAAACACATGGTAATTAAAACTATTAGGAAAATTAAACATTTTTATAAGCTCAGTTTCTCAGTTTTCCAGTGGGATTGTGGTGTTGGTAATTTAAGATTGGGGGAAATAAAAGCAAATGTACGTATCTTGGAAAGTTAATTTGGGGCTGAAGGAATCCATTCTGTGTTATGAAAATTGTCAGCAGCTGCAGCTGAAGGAAGCAGAAACAGCTCTATCCTGCTTGTCATACAACTGTCCATATGGAAACACTTATTTGGGAAGAAGTAATTGAGAGCCTTAATATAAAAATCATTTCAGATTTACCTCTGAATCAAGACGTCTTTCTCCTTCAGGATTAAAATTTTACATTAAATATTAACAAAAGAAAGAAAGCAATTTCTGCTGAGCGTTTATAGTGTGCCTATGAAGCCACCAGGAAGGCATTTGCAAGGAGGGTTGCAGAAGGGTGTGTGTACAGGGCAGAGGGCTCCTGGCCTCGTGGGAGGCAGCCTGGCCCTTGTAGGGCTGAGATCTCGGCTGCAAAGCCAGCCTGGCTCAAATAATTTGAAAATGACAGTTTCCAGAGTGAAAAAAATGAAAGAAAACTGGTTTACCTCTCTGGAGGTTTGCAATTAAAACCAAACATTTTGTGACTGAGGTCTTTGCCCTGCTGAAAACCTCTGTGTACTTACCATTTTGGACAGGGTCAATAGAGAGTTCTGCATCAGGCTTCCATCTCCTTTTTTCGTACTTCGACGAACAGGCAATTGTAAATAATTTAAGACTGTAGATTGTCCAAGTCAGTGACTGCCTTTTAAGATAAAGAGTCTTTAAGTGTACTGATGCAATCCATACAGTAGTTTGAAGTTCTGGATAACAGATGCCAGGTATGATTTTTATTTCAGAGGATTTCTGGCCGGAGTAGCCTGGCTACTGGAAAATGTTCAAAAACGGTATTGCAACCTCTGTATAGTTTTAGGGATGGCTGGCTCTAGCTTCAGTCCATCTAGGTGCTCTTTGCCTATAAAATACTCCCTGTGTGATGATGTTCCTCTGGCTTGTGGGTGCTGGAACGCTGCCCTGGGTGGTCCCATGTCTCACTACTTTCCTGGCTGATCCCCTCTCCCTTTAGAATTGCATAGGCAGGGAGAACAATGCATTTGGAAAACTGAAGCTAAGAGCAAAATATCCAAGGACACTGTCTGCCTAACACCTGGAGCAGAGCCAGACTTTTGGTTATTTAGAGCAAGGGGTACAGGCAAGTATTTATTTATTGACTGAGAAACAACGCAATGTTTCTGTGACTCGCTATCAGTTTCCAAATCTGATTTAAATAAACTCTTCCGGTGCATAAATGCAGACAAAATGTCATTCACCATATGTTTATTACTAACACTTGGCACTTACTTGCATCAAAGTAGTTTTCACAAGCAGGCTGTTTGTTACAAAACCTCGGCAAAGCAGGTATAATTAGCATTAGCGCTTGAGGGGGGAAACTGGGGCTGAGAATGAGAAAATAATTTCCTCACTGCTGCAGAGGGAGTTGGCACAGGGATTTGGGTTAGAAACAGTCTTTACTTGCTTCCCATTTTCTGCATGCAGATGACTAGATTTGCATCTTTTATTAATTTTTATAACAATTGGGCAAATAGCACCTCGCTAATTTCTTCAAGAAAGTGCTTAAAATGCTGGTAAGACTAGCTTAGAAATACCCAAATAAATGGTCTCCCTGCCTGACGGTGATAACTACCTTGCAACGAAGATATATGATGAGTTGCTGGATGCCATTTTGCATACAATTAACTTTTATCAACCAGAACATGAAATACTTTGTGAATGCATCTTTTATACAAGCTTATAAATGATCCACACTTGTACTGCTGGCACAAGTTGCTCTGTTGAAGCCATGCAAAGAGCCTCAAAGAGATAAGCAACTAGCACAAGGTGGGTTTGTATGAAACTTCTCCAACTATATGCCTATCACCAGTAGGATTATTATCAAGTGCTCAGAGATTTTGGACTTTCAAAGTTTGAAAGCTCTAAGGAGGCAAAGACAACTGATCTTGTCTCTTTATTCCACTTCAGTGTTTACACATGAGCAAACCAAATTATAGGCTGATTTTGATACGTTCTTGGCTGTGAAACAGACCTATCAAAAGATTAAATTCACTTGTAGGTATTCCTTTTTGGTTAAATTCTTAATAAATATGACTTTGAAATTTTGTCGGAAAGTTGCAAAAGTAAAAATTAAAAACCACTTGAGTTCTTTCTCCTAACATGTGGAATTTGATTTTTCTTTTCTCTTAGAAAACTGCTTTATGCATGCTTAATGGGTCTTTCTAGCAAATCCAAAGACTGGCTCTCAAAAAAGAGCATAATTATGCATGCAAAGTCTTTGTCTTTATATTTCATTAAATATTACCATTTAATTTACTTTCTCTTATTGTAAAAGTCCTTCAAGTCCTTCTCTAGTAGAAGGGTGAGAGAGGCTGGGTAAGAGATCAATGGAAAAATACTTCCTGAGAACTGCATTGCCCCTCCACTGGGAAGCTTTCTTTGCTTTGAGTGTTTCACATGCTGTTGTTTTTTCACAGCTCACAAGTCCATATTACCCTGGTCTCCCAGTTCAGGGCATCTCACTGACCTTTATCTCTAACTCTCCAACTCCTGGGTACTGTATTCCATCTGTAGTATATACTGTAGCTGCCCTTCAGGACGTGTTCAGGGAATTAGAGCTCCTGGCCTTTGGTTTCAAAACACATAACTGTGAGATACGATGCCTTTCCTTGTGACATACTTTATGTCTTTAAATGTTATCATCATGTATTGGCTGCTTCTGTTGAATTTAGTGAGATGGCACGTGAGATCATTCTCGGATGAAGGAAAGGTATCACAGCCGGAGTTAATGGGTAGAGACTGGGAGTGCAGAAGGATGATGCAACTGGTGTGAAACATGTACACAACATCACTCAGTAAGACATTTCTCTGGGTCTTAGTACAGTATCGGAGACAAATTAAACAAATTTTTCTGGTTCCCAGGTTGTGCTGGAAGCTGGAAATTATGGATAAATATTAGGAATGTTACACATGCTGCTACTGTAAGTTGATGATAGAGTATACTATTTTAAAACCCATTCTGGTACTAACTCTTCCACAAAAGCATTTTTAGTGTATCCAAAGAGCTACTTGTACCTTCAAAAAAAGCATATTATCAGTCTTATTTCCATCATCATGCAAAAAAAGAAGAAATAAAAGCTGGGTAGAAGATATTTTCATAAGGTTTATTTCTCTATCACTTTGCATATACTCTCTGAGGAATATTCTGCAGCCTAGAAATAAACATTCTTGAAGGGCTAAAACCAAGCAGGGTGTAAGGTTTACAAGGGAAATGGATCTGATGCTTTTAGGCTTAGTCTGTTGCTGGGGCTGGTTTCCTCACAGCACTTTCTGAACTCGGTTAGCTTTCCTTTGGGCAAATCCTACAGTCCCATGGGGAAGAGCCTGGACTTGACCCTGAAGCACACACGACTTGGCCCAAATATTTCACCAGATGGGAAAATGGATGCTGTTAGAGGCCTCACACAGAGAGCGGGTTATGTCTGGGCTTGTAGCAGGGCTCTTCTGGGACTGCCAAAGCAGTGTCCAGGCAGCTGGCACATCTCTGTTCCTGCTCCAGATACAATTCTGCAGGGGCAGCTGAGGTTGTTCATCATCCCCATTCCCTTCTTTCCACCCTCTTGACTGATGTTTTCATTTGGTTTTGTTTTTCCTTTGAGATACTGAAAGTGGCATACCTTTCACTGGCACATTAGTGCTGCTTGAGGTGAGTGGTTAGCAGGTAAAAAAATTCTAAGTGCATGGGGAGGCACCTGGGATGCAGACTGTGCTCCCAGCATAGAGGCAGGTTATGGAAAACCAGAGGGAAAAGGCCATTAGCCACCTTCCTGTGTGCTGGGCCCAGAGGGGAGGAAAGGACTGCTCTGCTTTTGCCTGCACAGCCGGCAGGAGTTTCTACCCTCTTACTGCAGCTCTGGTGCAGTGCTAGACCGAGCCCCCAGCAACTGGCACCATCCCCACATGCATGTGCAAGGTGCTGTGTTCAACCAGCCACTGGGACCTGAAAATTCGAGTGACCATCCCTGTACAAAAGTGAACCTCTGCTGGCTGGCACTTCCCATGCCTATCCCTCATGTGAGAGCAAGTTGGAGAGAGCACAGGTGGGGTGTTGGGACACAGGCTGGTTGTGCAGCCACAAGGCACAAATAGGATTTCACACCCAGCAGAGAAAAGAAGGATGCAAAAGACTGACCTCTGCTGTGCTTTGCCAGATTTTGGGGCTGGCCTGCAGCTGTCAAGCCTCAAGAAAACATATCCATCAGACTCAGCTTTTGGAGTGATGGAGAGGAGAACACACCAAATGTGCCTTGAAAACACACCACTGAAAGCTTGCTCCATGTTGACCAAAACAGTAATTATACAAGCTGAATAATAACCCTAATAAATGAGAAAAATAGCCTAAGGCAGGGCAAGCTGGCAACCTGGCAGTGTGAAAAGCAGATCAGATCGAACAAACCTGCTCCAAGCTAGCTTGCCCTGCCCCAAAAAACTGCTTTGGGATGATGCAGTTGGGTGCAAGCCTCAGAGAGGCTGTCTGAGCATGCCGTGGGCTGGCCACTGATCTCAGTATTGGTTCTAACTTTTCTAGGAGGAGGAAAATAGTATTGCCCACAGCAACGTTCAGGTATGGGAGATGCATATGTATGTTTTCATACACAGCTATCTTATGGAAAGAGAGACAGAGCTGGAAAGGTTGGGGAAGGGGGAAAAGCACACAAACTTTGGAAAGCACATAAACTCTTAAATTTTGACAGAGGAATCAGTTTAAATACTGTATCTTTTTGAATCATTTAAAAAATAACAGCTCAGGAATGAACCAGAGAATAAAAGCCTGATCCAGAAAACAATGAGTTCTGCACATAAGCCCACTGGGACTATTACAGGAGATGGGCTGATTTCAAGATGGCACTTTATGGAAATCGCAGTTCTATTCAGTCAAAGGGAAGGAATCAAAAGACTCGAGAAATGTTTTTTAGAAATGTGTCTTGTGGTAAGAATATGGAGTTTGGGAGCAAGGCAATTGATTGTCCTGAGAAATTTGCCACTGTTTTGGTAGGTGTAAGCTGAAGTTGGTGAGAGGTTGCTGGATTTGGCCACTGTGAATGAGGCTGCAGCATTTGACTGTGGTGTGCCCTGCCCAATGCAGCTTTTTCTCCTGGCTGCTGCCAGTGTGGTCAAGCTGATGAGTTGTCCTCACTTATGCTTTTGTCAAGAGCAGTGTTTCTCACCCCTCTCTTGGGAGTGTTGTTTTGGTTATTCATCAAAATATGAGAGAGAGGAGGAGTTCAGTAAGTCCTGACACCTTAGGACAACAATTCCCCAAGCAACAAAGTTGTTTAGAAGGAAAAATGAAAATGCAAAATCTCTGTTGATTCTGTCAAACATACAGGAATGAAATAACAAGTTTGCATCACCTGGGTCAAAGAAAAGGAAGTTGAAAACAAAAAAGAAGCTAGGTTGGGCAGGAGTGAGGTAAAGGCCGTGAAAACGAGATCTAACAAGAGCCCTGTAACAAGCGTGAATGAATGGAGATGACAGTAAACTGAATGGGATTAATTAGAAATGTAGCATTGCATACAATTAGGGTGTTTTTTTTTAAATACTGGATAAGCATTTCAGCTTATTTCAGTTTCCATACCAACCCCGATACAAGCATCGCATAATCTTTTATCATATTATTTTGGCTATAACTCCATTATTTTACAACTTTGGTTGCTAGGAGAGCACAGTACCTTTTTGTGCACTTTAAACAATTCTCACTTTGCAAAGACATCAGCTTCTTGTTGCTGGCCTCTGAGGTAGCTTATGTAATCGAGAGCAATGCAAGAAACTGAATTATATATGTGGGAGTGAGTTGCACTGGGAAAACTCTGTGAGAGGATGGCTGGGTTTTTCTCCTGTTGCAGGGGTGGCCCTTGTGGGAGAAGAGCTGGGAAGTGACGAGGCAGCTGTCTGGGGGGCAGCCTTTAAAAGAGTTTTATTTCAGAGGTAGCTTAAGCTGAGGATCTTCTTGTGTTCTTGTTTTGATGAATTCATATTATAAGAAGTTGCATTTCATGCTATCGGATTCCTTTGCTGGAAAGGCTAATAAATGTGGAGCTACAACTTGAAAGTTGTTTCCAATGTAACAGTGTAAATGGATTCCCAGTCATCAAACAACACTTTTGACCACAGAATAATCTAATATACCCAGAGCAAAGACGGCAGCAGAGAAACTGTGGAGCAGCTGGCTGCCCTGTGCTTTGCATACCACCAGGGCATTGCAGAAAAGCAGTGGTTGCTTTTTTGGATATAATGACGGGCATTTCTTGGGGTGCAAAAACCCAGCAAAAAGCAGTGGCAGGCAAGGCCAAATGTGATGCCTCATGTCTTGGAGATGGGTGGGCCATCACACTGAGGAGTCCTTGTTCTGGCATGTGGCCTTACAGATGCATTTGCATCCCACGTTGGTGGTTTGTGATGACAACTCTGGAGAGGGGGAATACAGGAGAGAACGTTATTTCCTGCAAATACTGACTGCTGAAGAATACAGCACTGGGAGAGA
Source organism: Pedionomus torquatus (assembly GCA_013398155.1). Taxonomy (NCBI): domain Eukaryota; kingdom Metazoa; phylum Chordata; class Aves; order Charadriiformes; family Pedionomidae; genus Pedionomus; species Pedionomus torquatus. Next base: position 221,312 of record VZRU01012779.1, read on the forward strand.
GGGGGCAAGACTGCCTGGAAAAAGGACCACCAATACTCTCTTACCTCTGATATCTCTGGAGGCCTTAATGCTTTGCAGCTTTTAGATGTCTGTGTGTGGATTGTGGTTACAAAGGGTTCCTATTCCTGAAATTAATAAGAAGATGAGAAGAACACTGAAAAATTTTTAAAGTGTGTTTAAAAGCCAGGACCTGTTAGTAGGAGCAGGACTATGCTTTTCTTTTTGCTTTTAGATTTATTTATGATTATGAGGGCTCTCTGGAAAGATTTTTTTCTTAAACCAGGGTTTAAGTAGTGTGAAGCAGAATAAAATGAGTTGGTTTTTTTTCCCCTTAATCTTCTTCTGTCCTGTACCTTAAATTGAAATTGTAATTAAAACAAAAGCCCAGTTGCCCAAGAAACAAAACAGATACCCATGGGGCTGCCTAAATATCAGCTTCATCTTGTTTTCCCTTAGTCCTCTCCTTTCAGGGTTACAGTGACTGTACAATATGGGCAGCAGTGCCAAGCTGGGAATTTGAATGACAGCGCGAATATCTTACAATGAAACCATGGAAGCGGTGCATTTGCTGCTTGTTGTGATGGCCATGAGTCTCCTCAGAGGCATGCAGGGACAGAGATTACAGGCACAGACCTGCAGGAAGAGGGATTTGATCTCCCAGACGGTGCTCTGCTTGATAAAGCTTCCTAACATTTCTCAGCAGTACAGGACCCTCCTCCCTCTGCTATGAAATGTCAGGCTTTGGCATCTGCGGAGTACCTCGCTGCTTTGAAATGACAGCCTGGCTCTCCAAAGTGTCACCAGCAATCCAGTCCCCAATTAACGGTGTGGGTTTGTGGGTTTCTGACACTGTTCTCAAAGCTCTGTGGGCTGCTGCAGCCTACAAGCCAGGGATTGTTTCTGCTTTGCAAGACTCAAAAAGGGGAAGGGAAAAAAGCAGGGAAGGAAAAGCTACGGTTTCATTATTCCATGCTAGCAGGATAACAGAATACATTCCCTTTAATACTTAAATGTGTCATTTGAAAAAAGATCCCGCTGTCTGATCAAGCTCTCCATTAGTTATTTTTGCATGTGCATGCACAAATCCAGCAGCTAAGCCTACAGCACTGCTGTATATTGAAAACCAGAAACTGCTGCAGGGTGTTTCTAAAGAATAGCAATTTGGAGGTTGTGGGTGGTTTGTGGGTGTAATAAAAAAGGCTGCATACTGAGGCATCTGAATTAGGCTTCTCTTTAGGCTGCTTACAGTCTCTATCAAGATTGTTAAGAACCTGATTCTGCCAACCTTACCCTCACCTACTAGCATTTGCTCCTGTGAGCAATTTTATTTAAGTGCTACCCGTTGTATGCAGGGTCCTAATGCAAAACCTGAGCACCAGCACGGGTGAAGGCATGTGGAAAAACACTGAGCTTTGTCAAACATACTGATGATACCTGTATTTTTAGCAACTGCTGAATGTTGAGATCAGTTGGTCACCAGACCATGGTGCATGGGTGACATGTCGCCTGTGCCATCCCTCCACACTGCTCACCAACACAAGGCTGCCAAGACCAGCACATTCAGCATCAATAGAGGGTGCAAACCACGTGGTTGTTCTCTGCACACTGCCAAATCACACCATGCCCCTCCTTGCCATGCCAGAACATCAGAGCACCAGCTTTATGCCCTGTTGTCCCCAGGGACTTCCCTCTGTTCCTGCCCATAGTGATCCGCCACAGCCCGCACCATCTCAGGACCTTCAGCAGGTCTTATCTTCCTGGTTGTTGGTTTTATTTTGTGTGTGTGTGGATTTTTTTGTTTTGTTTTGTTTTGCTGAGGAAGTGGTTTTGTAAAACTACCTCCTCTTCCACCTGAGGTTCCTTGCTTTTCCTCAGCTTGAGGAACACTATAGGGCATTTTTTGAGCTGCTGCTTGCACCTTGTGGAAGAAGACCACCTGCAGGCTGCTGGCTTCTGCCCCTCGGGCATCCAGCTTGCCACGCAGGTGGCTGACTGCAGCCTCGCCTAATCTGGTTGATCGGTTACTATGGAGGAAAAAACTCCAGTCTTTGTGCTCCCTTGAGCTAAACTTTTCACCTGGCCTTTAACTGCAGTAATAGCACACTTTATAGCCTCCATGCCCCGAGTATGCATCACTGCTGGAGCAGCACAGAAGCCAACTCAGCCCAAACCGTTATTTCAAGAGCACACGTAGCAAGTTCCCCCAGTTGTTTATAGCCCTTATTTTGCAAATGGAAAGTTAATCATTAGCTTGAAACTGCAAAAATGTTAAGGGAAAGAATCACAAGATCACAGGAAGAACTCTAATGTGTTTCCTAGTACATCTCTCATATTTGCCTCCACAGATCACAGCTCTAAATACCTCATGGTGAAATGTGTCTGGGCATTTCAACACCTAGCAAATATTAACTACCTTAGAGCAGGCTCAAACATGCAGGATTAGCAAGTGTCTTTGTGCCACAGCCTGCAAAGTCAGGAGCCTGAGGTCTGTAGAAATAATCACTTTTAAATTCTACCCTTTGTTTCTGCAATTTTGGGAAAGACCAGCAGTGGAACAGAGTAACACCACAAAAGCACAACATCCAATGACCCTCCACTGCTCAACAAACATTATTTCATTAAACTTTTTGATGCCCTTCCAAAGAAATTATGGCATTGTTATGTCCTGCTTTTAGAAATGGGGAAATCAGAGATCCTCAGAGAGCAACGCAGAGTCAACTAACTTGCAATGTCCATCAGTTCTCAGCAGATCCTCTCATTGCCACCCAGAACTCCTGTGGTGCAGAGAAGCCCATCTGGATCCCCTAGCTAAGGAAGCTAGATATGCTGTTAGCTGGGCTATTTGTAAAGAGAGGGGGAAAAATCAATATTGCTGAACAGTTTCTTTCTAAAATCTGCTTTTTCTGTTCAGAAGTGATATTGCATTGACTGTCCATCAGAAGCAAGTATGGCAACCCCCACCTGACCAAGATGAATAGATAGGATTACTTACAGGTATGCTTTTCCTTATTTCCTTTAGGTCCTTCCCTAGCACTCATTACTGTCTTTCCCAGGGAAATAAAGGATTGTGGGGTGGATGGACTTCATTAAGCCATGCTGATTTTAGTGACCTATTTGGACAGAGGAAATATGAAAACAAATGTGCAAAGACTTGAAACGTCCTTCTTGGTGGACCAAGAGGCCCAGGCCTGTGGATCACACCTGATAATGATAATCCCAAAATGAAAAGCAAAGTCTCTTTGCACCCTCTTCTTTTTCCAAGTGATGTTTTCTAAAATGGGAATGATATGCAGCTGCTTTAAAATGCATATGACAAAGAGAGAGAAAAATCCTGGTGTTTAACAGAATGAGCAAGTGGAGAGTGTGGAAATGCTACAGTTATCTGTGAAGTTAGGGGTGGTTATGGGGGTTTTTAGAGAATGTAATATGGTCACTCATAGAGAACAAACTCAAACGCTGGTGGGTGGACTTGTTTGCCTCACAGAAATGCAGCTGTGCTCTTTAAGGAGCAGCATCCCATAGGAATATAGTCTGCAAAGCAGAACAGGCTGGCCTTTTCTTTCCTTTTCTTTGAACAAGTGAGGTAAAGAAAAGCATTGAAAGAAGAAAGTGTAGCAGAGACAAGGTATTGCAAATGCTATTCAATATCCTGAGCCACAGGTTGGTGTATGCTTCAGACTGCGAGTGGTGGTGCTTCTGCCCACAGCATCCCTGCATCCCTGCTGTGGCCCCTGCTTTGTAGTCATATCACAGCCCGCGACTCCCCTCAGTTTGTCCAGTGAGATGTTTGTCAGTGAAAGAGCACGGCCTCAGCGGCCTCGCCAGCTTTCTCTCCCTCATGCAACCATTGTTCTATCTGCAGCAACAGGCAATGTGGAAGTCAGAAAGGCTTCAGTATGTTTGTGTTTCAGCTTGCTTGCTTTACTGATTCAGTATAAATTACACTGAAACTCAATGCTTACAAAATTAATGAGGCAAGAGAAGAGTGCTATACGTAAATGCCAGGGAGTAACATGTGCTTCTGCCATTTATGGTTGTATTTTACTGTAATAGGAAAGCTCTCATTGAGGTACCAACTTCTCCGTGCTGTACAAGTTTTAAGACCCTAATAAAAATAAGATTGAATACAATGGCCAAGAACCAGACACTAAAATAAACTGAAACCGGGCACGTGCTGACAAAAGCATGATTATCTTCTCTGTACTGCTGTGTTCTTGTCCCTCTGGTGAGTCACACAAGGTGGCATAAGAGCATTTGCCTTATTCTCTTGCTGGATTTCAAGGCAGCCTCCCCAGATAGGACTTCAAAGAAACAATTAATCGGAAACTTATCCCTGAGAAGGCTCTATTTGCTGCTGAGCACTAGGCACTGTCACTGCTCAAAGTCAAGAGTGCCTCTCCCAGGGTATGACGATATGGTTAGGTGCAGCCACGTGGGCCACTGCCTGTGTCTTGAGCCAGGAGTGAAGGAGCTGCATTTCAGAAGCTGCATGAACTTGGGTCCCAGCCTTATAAAGTACCTGATTTGCCCACCTGTTTTTCAGGACCACAACTAGTTTCCTCATGTGGTTTGAGGTAGCCCTTGTACTTTAATGCTCTGTATACCTCTGCAACAATTACTCCTGGAGAACTTCAGTGTCATTCTGCAACATATCTTCTGTTATTCAAGCCCTGACAAAGACAGGTATATGCAATCCCATTTGCCTGTACAAAACACTGATAAACACCTTAACTGCCTGATGGTTCATTCCTGTCGGTAGCAGCCCCCTCCTGCTAGCAACCAGCCTGATCAACACTGTATAACATACTCTTTCCACAGGTTATGAGTAATTATGCTGAGGGACCTTTTGTCTTAGGCCTAAACAGTATGTCACTAAATGCTTCCCTCAATGCTAAGGTCAGTATAAAGTCACAATCATGACTCCAGAAGCCGTTTGCCTGAGATGTGCCAAAAATCTACAAGGGGTATAAATGCACAGCAGCCTCTTATATGAAGCCTGTAAGAAGCACGCAGCCCAGATGTGCTGGCCTTGGGTGTGACCAGCATGGCAAAATATCTCCTGGTTCATAGCTCTATCTCATGGTGGTTTTTTTCCAGCTGCTGCAGTGCTGGCTGAAGAGGCCGCACCAAGACAACTCCAACCAACCAGTGCAGGGGATCGGGTAGGTCCTCTTGAATCCTTTTCCATTCAAAGGAGCCAAAGCAGCAACAGCTGCTGGGCAGAGTGATTAGCTGGCTGTAGCTGAGATACAATGAGAAGCTGCTGCTCTGGGAGAGATGTAATTTCTGGCAGGGGTCAATGAGAAGCACAGCTGCTGTAAGAGATCCCAAGATACGTGAATGCACCAGATAAAGCTCTGATGTCTGTGGAACTGTGGTTTCCAGCTGATAAATGTGGCAAACCCAAGGTAGGTCTTTATACTCCGCTTCAGTGTTGGCAAAAAAGACTCCTGGGTGAAGCAGAGCTTGGGTCTAAAGAAATCTGATTTTGGCAAACCATATCTAATTTTTAATGTTCTCCTTGTCCTGATTTTGTAGAGATTTTTGTCTCTTATTTCATGGTAGAGTGACAATGTTACCATGCAGGTGGTGCACCTACCTCTGAATTTAATTTGTTCTCATCTCATAATTGCATCCCAGAGGAAATGCTGGGCGTATTACAGACAAACACAAGAGTACAGTCATTCTTCCAGATCTGCCATATGCTCTGGTGGAAAGAGGCCTCTGTGGGTGCTCAGTCACCCCCAGAGCCCAAATTTCCCCTCTGATCTCATTACGGTTCCAAGACCTTCTGCTTGAAGACACCTGACCATATTTGTGGCACATGGAACAGGACCAAGAGGAGACAGGTGCTTTGGATTGAGACTAGGTAGTCACACTATACAGATATACAAGTTGCTCAAATGCTGCTAAAGGTTTCCTGCAGACTTTTTTGCTATATTCTGACTTACTGCCTGGATTCAGCTAGGAGAAGGTGGTGATTCAGGCCTCCTTGGATTTAGATGATGAGCAGAGATGGTCAGCTTTTCTAGCAGGTCTATGCCCAGATGTCCTTCTGAAGCAGAGAACCATTAATTGCTCAGCTGGGGAGGTGTTAATTGCTATGTTGTTGTTACAGCTGTAGCTAACTATTTCAGGCTGCAGGCAAACTGTCCCACAGTACTTTCTGCTCCTAAGATGGTTTCCAGGTTTGTGCAGATTGCTACAGGAGAGAAACCTTTGTCACGGCAAAAAAACTTAGCAAGTACCAGCTGGATGGAAGAGAGGGAACATCCCTTCTGGTCTGCTGAACTTGCTTTGGCAAGAGATGGTTACTTAACTGTAAGGTGAGCTGCATGGGAATGAGCTACACAGGCACCTGCTGAGGATATGTTCTACAGCCTGAAGGGCATATCTCTCTTGGTTCTTATTTAGGCCAGTTGTTTAAAGATGTGGCACTTCTAGTTAAGGCTTTGGGGTCCTCTATGACCTTGGGAAGCTGTGTTTTCTTCTGGAAGTGTCAGTTTTGCTTGGGGGGGAATGGGGCTTGCTGCTGCTGCTGCCCCAGCCATCTTCTGGCTGCAAAGTAATCTGCAAGTGCTGTTTTCCACATATTTTCCTTTCCCCTCAGCTGCAAAGCTGAAACAAGCAATGCATATCTGAAGCGTTCATTTTGGCCTAATAGATTCTTAATCCTCTGCAGACCCGGGGAGGGGGGAGTGCAGGGGATGGGGGTGACGTGCTGACATTACGAGCAGCAGACAGCTCTGTCCTCAATACCTCAAGGTACTCTAAATTAATGCTGATAAAGCTGGCAGCCTATGCTAATCCTCAACTAAATGCATGGAAAGTGTTTAATAAAACAAAGCTTCAAGCTCCAGCAGCTCCTGTATTCAGGTCACTGACCGTATTTTAAGAAACAGGCTTTTGTGCTCGTACATGGCTCTTGCTCCTGTGGTGGGCAGGCAGAAGTGGCAACCAGGGCCACACGCTGGTTTCTTGCATGGCATAGCTTGTCCCAAGTTCTTCTCCCTCAGACAGAAAAAAAAAAAGTTGTTTTGCTGCTCCATATTCTTTTTACTAAATCTTCCACTTATGTCCTATTAAATGTTTCCTGATGTTTTGTACTAATGTTCTCATTATTTAGTAGTGACAAAAGAATATATTTTGTTTCAAGGAGAGCAAAAGCCTTATTTTCTAACTGTGTTTATCTCACTTGGGAGTTTATTCTAAAAGCAATGCTATTAAGACTGCATAAACTTAAGCTAGGAGTGGTTTGTGACATGTTTAAAGTATATCTCTAATTTGTTTTTACTGGTGAATTGGGCAGGAGGTAATATCCATATTATTTCCTCTGGACACTATCCGAGGGCTTAGCTATACCAAATTCAGCTGCAGCTAATGAAATATTTCAGTCCAAGAAAGAGAGACCTCTGCACTAAGGATCTGCCCTCAATGGAAGGGCAATGGGAGTCCTTCCACTAATGTTTTCAATATGTCTTGTTGCCACCACATTGGTCTCACAACCACAGAACAGCCAGGAAACAATAAATAGCTGTAGGTTTGCTGTATTGCAAGGCCATCACATTTGTCGTACATCCTTTAAGAACTACCCTCATGGTTGACTGCTTTGCTGTGATAAAGCTGCAAAGAATTTGGAGATCCTGCAAGCCTCAGTGCTGGGATTTGCCTTTATTCTTTCAAGAGGGGTCTTATTATTATCATGCATGTTGCCAGGACAAATTTGGTCCAAAGATTGCTGGCTGCTTTCCCGTCCCAAATAATTCAAGTTTGTAGTCCATCGACATGGGCTCCCTCTATCCCTGCCTTGGCTCTCTCGGGGTCAACTGAAGCTCACAAGCAGACCTTGCACAGGGGACTCTCCAAGGGTTAAATGCAGAAATTTGCTGGCCAGAGCTTATCCCAGCTGAAGGCTGAGCCTGCCTTCATGAGCTGTTGTCTCACTAGAGATACCCTACCCTCTCAAAATGTTTGGAGGTGTGCATTATTCCAGATCTGCTAGAGCATGAGGGACAAGGGGTGGCCCTCAGGAGTCTGTATTGATACCAGTACTATTTAACATCTTCATCAGTGACCTAGTGGGATCGAGTTCAATCCCAGCAAGTTTGCAGATGACACCGAGCTGAGTGGTGTGGTTGACATACCCAAGATGAGACACCATCCAGAGGGACCTGGGCAAGCTGCAGAAATGGGCCTGTGTGAACCTCGTGAGGTTCAGCAAGGCCAAGTGCAGGGTCCTGCATCTGGGCTGGGGCAACCCTGGTATCGATACAGGCTGGAGGATGAAAGGATTGAAAGCAGCCCTGAGGAGAAGGACTTGGGGGTACTGGTGGATGAAAAGCTGGACATAATATGTACTCGCAGCCCAGAAAGCCAACTGTATCCTAGGCTTCATCAATAGAAGTGTGGCCAGAAAGTTGAGGCAGGTGATTCTGCCCCTCTATTGCACTCTGATGAGACTTCACCTGAGGTCCTTTGTCTAGCTCTAGAGACCTCAGCACAGGAAACACATGGACCTGTTGTAGACTGTCCAGGAGTTGGCCACAGAATTGATCAGAGGGCTGGAGCACCTCTAGTATAAGCATAGGCTGAGTATTGGGATTTTTTTGCCTGGAGAAGATAAAGCTTTGGGGAGATCTTATAGCAGCTTTCCAGTACTTAAAGGGAGCCTACAGAAAAGATAGGGGCAAACTTTTAAGCAGGGCCTATTGTGACAAGACAGGGGGTAAGGATTTTAAACTAGAAAATGGTAGGTTTAGACTAGATACAAGGAGTAAATTTTTTATGATGAAGGTGGTGAAACACTGGAACAGGTTTCCCCGAGAAGTGGTAGAGGCCCCATCCCTGGAAATATTCCAGGTCATGGTGGATGGGGCCCTGAGCAACCTGATCTAGGTGACCTTTAAAGACCCTTTCCAACCTAAACTATTCTATGAGGCTACAATTCTGTGAATTCACAGCCGTTTTCTTCAGCCTTCACAGGGAACTCTAAGCTGCAATTTGAATTCTGTGCAAAGCCCTCTGAACACAAAACCTGGCACCAACGGCTAATGCTCACTCCCATTGCAGACAAAAGGGTACATTTGCAAGCAACAAAGGCACAGAAAGCATTCATCTCCTATGCAGTTTAGAGACACCACTTAGCATACCGGGCTCTGACTTCCAAGCGCATTCTTGCTTCAGAGCAAAAAGTGTGACACAAAATTGGATTTCACTGAAGTATGAGGTGTTCAAAACACTCATTGCTTCTGTCTCACTTGAAAAACAGCTCCCTCTCAGCCCCAAGATATATTAATATCTTTCCCCTGTCACTTCCCCCAAGTTCAGTTACAATAGGAATGAAATTCAGTGGAAGCCGCACGTACCAGATCATCTTTGTCAAGAGACAGCAACAAATCATTATGGAGCAAGTTATATTTAATCAGCGTTTTTCAGAGACTCACAGGCTGCTTTCCTCCCCCCTTTCTCTCTCTAAAGAAAAATTAAGTTTATTTCAAAACTGGATGAACCTTCTGTGTTTGCTTAGTCTAGTTTTGACAGGGCAGCCTGAGCTAAAATAAGGCTGTGCTGGTCCTGAGCTCAAGCAAAGGAAGTTGAGAGACCTAAGGGGTCTGTGAGAGGCAGGGAGCGCACCTCCCTCTGATACAGTATAGAGCTCCTCCTGCACATCCAAAATTTCACCTTGTGCCGCTATGCGTGGGGAACAGTGTGCAGCCCCTTGAGGAAACTGGTGCATCTCGCATTGCTCTGTCAGGAGTAAAATCTAAATTAAGATGGAGGAGGTGGTGGGTTTCTAGCTGAGGAGAACGGGAAGACTTGCCTCTTAGAGGAATATAACCAGCAGGGCTCTGTAGAAGGATTGTAGGACTTGCTAGACATTTCTTTTTTAAACCTACAAAATCTGAAAAGCAAATTAATGGCCTCTTTGAGTCATTCTGCAAAACCCATAGCAAGCTGTCAAATTTTACTCACCAGCTAAACTTCTGTGTAAGTTGTTTGGGCTATGCAGAGGGAAAAAGAGGGAGCAGAAAGCTACAAACTGGGAAAGAACTAATGTTGAAAGAAAGAGTCTCTCTCCCAGAGTGGAATTTCATTCCTCTCCAGCATTTCAGTGGAAAACCCATGAATAACTTCAGCTGCAGAAAGTTGAAGTAGGGCCTGTAGGTGATGCAGTGACTTTGCACCAAGCAGCTATGTGGGGTGGTGAAGGTCATCCTTCAAAGCCAATGTCTGCACAAGGGGTACAACAAGAAGACACACTCGTGCTGCATCCAGGGTGGTGAAAAAAAGGTCTCTGGGTAAAGGAAAAAAATGCAATTCACGAGTGGGTTGCCTCTGTTTTATACTACTTTAGTATAAAATAGCCCACTGTAACGTTGGGGCTATTTTTATCAAAATTTTGAGTGTCATATACCATAAATCACTTTGCTGACATGATAAAACTTTTGTAAGAATGAGAAGCAATGAGGCAATTTCCTGAGTCCCAGTGTGAAATCTCCTTGTGTTTTGTTGGAATACTGAAACCAGGACAGGGATTAGCCCTTGTTCCTCTGCTGGATCTTTCCATCCTCTATGCCTCCACACCCTGCTTCTCTTCCAGGAAATCAGGTCTATCTGAGGGTCACTCAAGCATCCTCAGGTAGAGCTCTCATAACTTACAAGTTGCTCCTGTTATGTCATTTCTTTCCTTTTCCAAGACCCATCTTCCACTTTAAATTCACTGAAGGATCAAAGAAGCCTCACGTCCTTCAGCGATGCTTTGTGTGGTTGTTTTTGGGCTCACACTGGCAGCAAGACTGCAGTCTTCAAAACTTCCCAAGGGGCCTAGATGCTATTGCAGATGGAACCCATATTACTTAGGCTCTTAAATTGCCCAGGCCAAAACCTCCACTTTTTTTTTTTNNNTTTTTTTTTTTTCTTTTTGGAAGTGAAAGTATTTACAGGAAGAAAAAAAAAAATAATTTATCTTCTACTGAAGAAAGAAAGTAACATCTTCTGTGCTCGGAGCAAACTTCTCCCAGATCAGCACGACAGATTGCATGTCAGGCTGGGAGCAGCTCAGACATATGGGGAGCAGGGTGGGGACCTGTTTTCTATGCATCACGTGTGTAACCCTACAACACTGGTGTTTGTGTGGCAAACTGATAGTCACCCCCCTGGAAATTTAAGCTGAATAAGAATTCAGCAGCTCTAGTGATCATTTGAAATGCTTAAACATGGTGAGATTAAGCTGGTATTTTAACCTCCAGGACCCCAAACTTGTGCATAGGATTTCTAGTGCTTGTTACGTCCCATGCTGACTGAATGCAGCAAATAATCAAAACCCAGCCATTATGCTGTGACAAGATCCAAGACAAAACAAGATCTGTTCCACGTTTTTATGTAAGTAAAAATCAAATTTAGTTTAAAAAGAAAAGGGAACAAGAGTTGGAGAATGCCTCTGTTCTTTTTCTCTCTCGTTTGTCCCATTATATTCATTATTCTGCTTTCCTACATGACATTCATAGGAGTCCAGCTCCTATCCCAGGGGCATGGCAAATCTTTCCTGGCATGATACAGAAGCATAGCATTGAAAGACTCTTTAAGCCAGATGGAAGTACTTCAGTTTTAAATAAGGCTGAGGAATAATGTTGTTGAGTAAACATAAAAAAATCTTTTGTCCTTTAATATCAATAGTTTTGTCTCCAACCCTCACACCTTCTGGAGGTCCCCTTCTGTCACACAGGGGTAGAAAGGGGAAGGGTTTCCCTGCTTAGTTTAACGAGAACTTGTAGTTCAGGGCTAGCGCTTTTCAACTAAGGTTTTACCAGAACCTATGGCAGATTTCAGCACCTCCTCACTGTCTGCCCGTCTCCCAGGGGTAGGGGAAGAAAATGTACCGACATTTCAGGCACTGTCAACATAGTATAAAGCCACTGATCACTGATTTATGTCATGTTAGGATGGTGCACCAGGGTGGCTAAAGCATGGTCACACGGCTTGGTCTGCTGCCTTTCCTGCAAGAAAAATAACATTTGCTAGGACAGCAGCTGAGGGAGGGAATACCTTTAAGCCTTGCATCTAAGTCACTCAGACTTTGGTTTTAATCACTCTTCCAAAGGGCTGAGTAAGAAGTTAAAACAGCTGGAGCCACAATTTCAGGGATATTCCTGAAGGTGATTAGTATCTCGTTTGCAGAATTTATTTTTTTTAAGTCCCTAACTATATCCCATGAAAAATCATAAATTTAGCCATGATGTCTATTCTAGACAAAGGAAAACGTATATTCTTTTCCAAAACCCCAGCTTGAGCCTTAAATCACAACAACCAATGCAACATGTTTACATTTGAGGGGAAAAAAAAGCATAATTATTGCCAGAAAGTACTGTCTTGGCAACACTCTTTCCTGCTGGAAAACTCAGCACCTGAAAGGCCTCAGAGCCACCCTTGTGCAGGGGAGGTGCTGCCTGGAATTGCTGCCATGCTGACGAGTTATGGCTTGTAGGGAAGCAAGTCCAAGAGAGAAGTCTTTAAATTAACCTGGGTCTTGTGTTAAGAAAATACAAAACCAGCCTCAAGTATTTCTGCAAGAAAAGGATGGAAATATAGTTGTAGGGAAGGTGGGAGCTGGGGGTGATGAGGGCTATGAAATGCATTTGTTTCAATCTTGTGAAGTACCATAGCATATTGAAGCATTTCAGTGCAAACCAGAAGAGATGGATTTTGACACAAATGTGTCCTCTGAATCAGCTAGATGCACGTCTCCCTGCCGACATTATTCATAGGTGAACTTTGAGAAGTGCTAGCCTCATCAAAATGAAAAACAAGATCACTTCTTTCCATCTTCAGACAATCTGAGCTCTGAAGGGAAATATATTGTTAGGTGGAGGAATATGAACTTGATGAGCATGAAGGACTGGATGGACCTCCAGAGATCAGCTACTCATATTTTTTTTCTGAGAGTCTGTATAGCTCTACAAGGAAAATGTAATTTTGTGTTACTGAAATATATTTCTCATTTCTTCCGATTTCCTACAGCCCCTAACTTTACCAGCTACTGTTGCAAAGACATGAGCATTCATAACTGAAAATTTAAATAGAATATGAGGTGTTATAATCCATCAGCACACTCAGCTTTTCTTGCATGCAGTGCGGGAGGCTTATCTGGAGCGGAGGCAGAACCTCTCTTCTAACATCACCAGAATCCACAGTGATCCAAGCAAAGTTATCTCAAACATACAAACTATGCAGTTCCAAATGGTGTCAGGCAAAACTTTCAGCTTATTATTTTTTCTCTTCGAGTTTTCTAAATGGGTGTTTTCTGAGGAGTTACTACCAAGCAGAGCCTGCAACCACACTGGTTAAAATGCTGTTGTGCTGCTCGAGTAGTGCAGAGAGCTGTGTTAGTGATGGGAAAGAAGACGAGGGGGGAATTGGGGAGATGGAGATCAAATCATCATGAGCTAGAACACGATCTAGAGTGACTCTGACCTGAGGGCATTGCCACCTAGATGAAAGGAAAACATACTCTGTCTTCACTTTTCTGTATTATGTTGTGATGTTTGTAAGATTTGTATCTATCTGTTTGCCTGCACTTGCAACACTTTCTTTTATTTTTCGGATGTTTCTGTGGACAGATAATAATCAAAAGAAAAATGAGGAAATACAGGATTATAATTTGAACTCAGTATTCAGATCAACAAAGGAATATATTTGAAAATGGTTTAGGTAGATTTTCAGTCTGCAGAATAACCTATTTTGCCACACAAATGCCATGTGACATACCCCAAAAACTTAAATTTGATTCAGTACACACAAACCTGTGCTCTGATGTGGAAGATTCTCTTCCCTCATGCTCCTATCCAGAGTGGACTTGTAAGTAGGTTGAACACCTACATTTACACGAACAACAAAGCTTCTTGGCTGGCTGATACCCAATGGGCATGACCTGGCCTCTGGTGAGGCTCTTCTGGCTCTCCAGCCTACACCCTCCCAGCCTGGACCCTAAGACTGAAATGTAGGAGACTTGTGGCCCTTTCACCAAACCTGAAGGAAAGCCACATTAGTTGTCAGTACTGGCGAACCTCTGTTCCTTCAAATCCCCATCGCCCCTGCCTCTGCTGACGCTTGCAGTAAGGAAGAAAAACATTTTTCTGTTGACATCAGTGAGGCAAGGAGTGGGCCTAGCTTCATTCACACCCACACGGTATGTTTAATTAGAAACTATTTTCCTCTAAGAGCAGGCATTTGAATTTCTTGAGATGTTGCAAAGAGCTTCAAGAGGGAGTTGCCGAGGGGTTGGGGGTGTTTCAGGTAGGAGGAGGCAAATAACGGTTGGAGGGAGAAAAAAGAGTCTTGGATCAGGGTAGTTTTGTAACGGTGCATAATGAAAGGCTGTTTGCATGTTCTTCAGATTTTTCAGAGGTGTTTTCCACCCCTTTCAGGATAAATTTGACCATAATTTAGCTAAAACTATTTTCTTACCAGTTAACGTGGGCCATGATTGCCCTGCCCAAGGGAAGATACTGCAGCCACAAGGAACAACTGCCTTGTGTTAAAACTTGCTTTTCTTTAGATGCCCTCTTGATGTCTGTGTGAACTTTTTCCATTATGTGCTTTCAGTCGTATTCCCAGGAAAATATTTATTTATTAGTGTCATAAAAAGAAGGTTTGTGCTTGGCTTAATTAGCAGAGTCTGTGTCCGTAGCCGCCTTACTGCTCAGCCACTGGGATTTATGAAGGAGCCATTAACTATTTGCCTTGTATGTACAGTTAGGTGAAATGATTGCAGATCACAGCCCATGTGCGACAATTTAATGGCAGTGGCAAAACACAGTCTAAATGAAAGATTTCATGAGAGCTGTGCTAATTCATGCCCTGACGATATGCTTTGAAGTTTTCATCTGTAAATACTCTCATGGCTTGCACAATGTACAAAACACAGAATTTGCAACTGAAAGTTCATGTCTGACCATAGGGAAGTCCTAAACATTAATAAAAAGCCCCTCTTTATTGCAGCCAACAGTATCCTATCCCTCTGTATATGAAGGCTATGACCGAGATGGCCTCTGAGAACAAAGTCCTTTGAAAGCAGCTACTAATTTTTTGAGAAGTTCAACCATGGAGTGAAGTGTTTCTGAGGCTGCTCGTTTTGTCCAGAATGTAAAAAGAAGAAATTGCCTTTGGCCTTCCAAAGATGCTGTACATCCCACCATTTCTGTCACAGCTAGTGGAGCACAGGAGGGGATCAGGAGCGCTGACAAAGTGCAAGAAAGCGCCACTTTTGGTTGAAGGTGTGAGAGGGACATGCTGGGAATTAATGCTTTAATACCTTCATATTAGACTCTTCAAAGCAGATCAAGACAGGCAAGCATGAAAACATAACTGTCCCATGGGGACAAGCTGGACTGGCAGCTCTTTCTGAAACCCAGTTATAGGAGTGATAGAAGGAGCTGGTTTCCTGGTGGATGGGAACTGCCCAGAGATGCTGTCTGATGGCAGCAGCGGGGAACACACAGTGGAAATATGAAAAGGGAGATGTGCAGTGAATCCCTGAAGCCCTCCAGTGCCCACTGCTTTATTGGATCCTAGTGCAGTCCTTCCTTAATTCATTCTAATTACTCGGTATCTGACTAAAATTGAGTAAAGCTGTCACTACCAGCGGTGAAGATTAAGATGTGCTGTACTACTCCTGTTTATTTTCCCTTCAATTCAGATAATAATGCAGTGCTGAGGGACAACGGTGCTATGCCTACACCACAGCCCCACTTTTCACTGTGACAGTCTCTTGGCTCTGCTCTGCCAAGTGGGGAGGAGGAAGAAGGGGTGGGATGGCACAAGGAGCTACCCACTTAGCATCTTCATCCCAGGGGACTGGATGTTCAACGAGCTGCTGTAGGCAATGCACTGCATGCAGTTCATCAAGTGGAAAAATACTGCTTCAGACTTCAGGGTGGAGGCTACCTTCTGTTGGCTAGAAAAGGCGAAAATGTTATTTAGAATCAGCACACCTACTGCAAGGTCTTCCATAAAAATGATGCAGTGCTGGGGGAGAGGGATGTCGCTGAAGATGTATGGGAGAGCCAAGGAAGGTTTTAAGGAGTGTGAATGCTTCAAGGGAAATTGTTTCACCTGAAGGCAAAAAAAATTATCTTTATTTTATGAAGGAGGGGCTGTGTAAGGAACCGTGAGCCAGCATTACCTTGCTTTGCTGTCTGCTCACAGTTTAGCCCTCTTGTACTTAATATTATGGTTCTGATTACAAAAAGTTGTTAATCTGTTACTGGATATTTTAACAGCTGAGTAGCATCTGTTAGGCTCAAGGAGTCCCATCATTTGCTTGTAAATACTGCTTGTTACCATTGTGGTTTAACCCCAACCAGCAACTAAATGCCATGCAGCTGGTTGCTGTTGATGGTGGGGTTGGGGAGAGAATTGGAAAGGTAAAAGTCATAAAACACATGCATTAGGATAAAGACAGTTTAATAGGTAAAGCAAAAAGCCATACACAAGCAAAGCAAAACAAGGAATTAATTTGCTACTTCCCATAAGCAGGCAGGTGTTCAGCTATCTGCAGGAAAGCAGGGCTCCATCACTCGCAATGGTTACTTGGGAAGACAAACACCGTAACTCTGAACCTTTCCTCCTTCTTCCCCCAGCTGTATATGCTGAGCATGATGACACAAGGTATGGAATACCGCTTTGGGTACCTCCCAGCTTCTTATGCACCCCCAGCCTGCTCGCTGACGGGGTGCTGTGAGGGGCAGAAAAGGCCTTGACTGTGCCCTCAGTGAGAAATAAAACAGCCCCATGATATCAACACTGCTTCCAGCACAAATCCAAAACATAGCCCCTTGCCAGCTACGACAAAGAACATTAACTCTATCCCAGCCAAAACCAGCACAGTTGGGAATTTAATGTTGAAATGTAGTTCTTCCACAATCCAACTTTTACAAAAAAAGAGTTCTGTTTTTACAGAAAGAAAAATGCAAAGGAAAATTTTCATTTGCCATGGGATTAGCGGAGGCTAAAATTTTGTGTATGCAGCACAGTAATAAAAAACTGTAGTTTGAGTGAGGTCAGCGCTGACCTCTACCGTTCCTAAAGTACTTTCTGGGTGATGCATGTCTTGTGCCCAGTTTTGCCCTTCAGTGACTCCCCAAACCGGGCTGTACCTGTCCATTTTGAATGAAAACGGTGCACATAGCAGGCTGGTTTAGCTGTATCCTGCAGAGTCACTAGTGCCCTCATTTTGGGGGGGACTCGGCAGCCTGCTGATGAGAACTAACCTATGGTAAGTTTCTTTATCTGAGGGCTAAGCTGCAATATCAGAAATACATTTCACATGTGAAGCTCCACTATGGGAGAGGATGCAGAGAACACGGAAACCACAACTTGTGGAGGCACTGTTGGGCCATGTAGAAATACTATTTCACTTTTAAGAGAGCCAAAGGAACATATTTTGATTTGCCTCAACATATACAACTGAAACATTTTGTTTCAGTCAGAATTAACACATTGAAAAAATGTCAGCTTTGCATTAGAATTTGTATTTTTAAAGTCATTTTAATCAAACTTACTGAAATTCCCTTTTGCGTAGGAATTCACATTTTTTTTCTCATGTGTGACTAATAATTGATGATTAGTTTGAGGTACACAAAAATAATGATTGTCATAACATAGCATCAGTGATTAATTACAGTTCTATTTTTTCCAGGGAATATTATTTTGCCATTATATATTTGATGGTTTTATAGTATAATCCCCCACCCCTTCAATGGCTCTAAAGCTAACATGTCCGACAGGAAAAAAAAAAACCAAACCATAACACTGTCTAATTCTGCCAAACCCTTAATTGTTATACCTCAGCGTATTAAAGGGCACAGAATCTTTGAAGTAATTTGTTCCTATTGGTGGAAGGAAGCCTGAGTAATGCCCATAACATTTTTAACTGCTCAGCTTCATAAACATAAATTCATGAGATATATACTAAGTGCATTGTATAGCTATGGACTCCTTTAATTGCTCACAAATGACAGGAATTTATAGTTTGGAGTACAGAGAATCTTGTAAGACAAGCATGTTTCACAAACTCACTTTCAGGGAGATAACTTTTAAATTAGGAGAGATTGTTTCAGGTTATTTTTTGACTGAAATCAGTGGCCAGCATATGAGCTGGCTGTAGATTTATGGCCAGCTCTAATGTTTTCTTATGGCTTGACCCAGAATTGTTTCTTTCTGCCTGATGACTTCCTAGACTGTACTTTTTTATTATGTTTTTGTATAACTGCTAATTGAGAAAGGGCACTGTACCTCCATTATAAGGCTTCTGGCACAAGGGAAAGCTGAGCATGGTTACAGCTTTCATAAGCGATCATATTATATTAAGGGTTTTGTAATCAGGAGCCCATTATAGATTATTTTATTTTTTAAGATAGAGTTAAAAACGTCCTAATTTCAAAGAAGCTTAAAAAGCAGTGTTAAGGTTATCTGCTAGAATTGTATTTTGAATAATAATAATTTCATAATATCATATTTTGGCTTGTGCCTCTTTGAAAACACTTGAACTATCAGACCTATTGGAAGAATCTGAAGAACTGGACTGCTTTCTCATCAGAGACACGTTTCCTTCCAAGCTATCCCACAGCCAGGATCTACAGGCTCTTTTCATTTTGGGGAACCATATAATAAAGGCTGTAGTATCTCATATTCCATAGGAGTGAGTTATGTGTCCTCTGCTGTGGCAGCCTGTGATTAGGGGGAGCTGGGTTTCCTCCTCACGTAACAAAGAGACCAGAGAAAAGCAGTGCTCCTCACGCGGAGAGATCAAGTTACTTGCTGTGTAGTGTGTTCATAAGTAACCGCTGCTGCTGCTGCTGCAATCCCAGGGGCAATCCAAAATGAAACCCCAGCCAGCAATCAATGTGTGAATCGATGCAGCTAATTTTCTTTGACTCTTTTTTTTCTTTTCTTTTGTGGAATAAAACCAAATAATTGGATGCCACAGACAGCTGCTTGATCCAAAGGCTATGCTTTCTTCTTCCTGATAAAGATAACAGTGAATCCCTTGCTTTATTTTTTTAACAGTTACTGAGCAGCTCTGTGGGAGGTTCTGAATCCTTCCTCCGGTAGTAGGGAATTTATTCTACTGGAAAATTTACCATTCCTAAGGAGTGGAAATCTAGCATTAAAAATCAGTAAAGCAGCACTCTTTACGTAAAACAGTGAGAACAGTCAAATTTTAGCCTCTTGCTAATGAGGCTAAAGATGCAGACAAGATAAGGGGCCTTTCTAGGGAGTCTTCAGTGGGAAGCAAAGCTCCATGGGCAAAACCACCTTCCCAGAAATAACAATTCTTTCTAAATATATGAATAAACAATGAGAAGTTCCTAATTCCAAGAATTACTTATATGACTGCTACTGATATTTATCATAAAAACCTCTATTCAAAGGCTTACTGGTATTCTAGGCAAGAGAAAATGTTGTGAATGCTTCTAAACTGACTCAACATTTGGTTAAGGCCAACCTGTCAGTTTGACAGGTCGTTATCAACTAGTTCTTAAACTGATTTATGATCTTGGCTCGTCTAGTGCTTCAAGAACTGGACAACTCAGAAGCTGAAACTTACTGCTAAAGTTGGCCTGCCAAGTTACTAAACTTTGAGGAAAATGGCCATGGGAGAGCATATTGTTTATCTTCTTACTCAAGTAGGAGGGGGGTTTTATAACAAGAAGACAAAATTACAAGTAGGAGTTTTAAATTAGGCACAAAAATGCAGCCATTCTCAAAATGATTATAAAATAGATTATAAAAAATGCAAAATCTAGAGATGATAACCTAAGTGTAGGTTGGACAGATTTTTGCATTTAAAGAACTAACATTTTCAGACTGATAAGGGTCCTTCAATCTATAATGTCTGAAAAAAAGGGAGTGGAAAGACAAGGATGGGTTAAAACAGGAGGATGGCAGTAAAGCTCAGAGAAAAGGGTCATTTATGCAGCATTTGTGTTGGTATATCAGATGAGGTATAGAAGATTCATGAGACAAAAAATACTCCTTTTGTATGATTTTTCCAAATTCAGAAAACAGAGATGAACATAGTAATTTTTCTATGCAAGAAGCAAAGAACAGATGTCAGGCAACTCTTCCAGCTGAAGAACCCCACAGTGCTGTTTCCAGACCAAGAAGGAAATGAGAACATAAGTCTGAGGCATTAAGAGAAAGTTATATCTGGTAGATAATTTTTTCAAATAGTGCTCAAACACTGAGTTTTGCATAGGACTATATCCCAGACAAGAGAATTTCCAATCTATTTTGATTTAAGCAGCAGTGAGTTTGTCTGTTTTGGAGGTTTTGAAAATCTTCTGTCTGTCAGAAGAAATTGATCATGTCTCATGATCATTGTATTCATATAGGATGGGGATAATTATAAGTGCAAATTGGGAGTATTTTGTGTTGTGAGTGAGCATCCTTTCAACAGGCAGTTGTCAGGTCAGCTCTGTGGTGTGCCTCTCCCCTTCTTGAATTTCATGTAATTTCTGTTCTAGACCTCAGCAATGCTTCCAGTAAGAGTTTCATCAAAACCACTGTGTTACTGCAAAAAAAAAAAAAAAGTCAGATTTGACTCATCATACTTTAAGATGAAAACGATGGTTAGAAAATTCCCTATCCGGGTCTCATTTCAAAGGTAATTCTTTCTGTAGATGAAAAGCTTTTGAGAAGAAGGATTAATTTTTTGTTTTATCTATGTGCTCTGTATGTGCATTTCCAGAGACAGATTCTTTCAATTGAGAAGATTTATTCTGAGCCACCACAAGCTTTGTCTTAGTTTTTTGGGTCTGCCTTGTTTCAGAAATGTATAACAATTGCTGGTAGTGATACACTGACATTCAGACTTCGGCATAGCTGCACTTTAAGTTTAAAGCCTTAAGCACACACCTGAAGCTGAGAAGCAGGCTTGAGGACAAGTCTCAAATACTCCCACTTCTCTCTAGGCACAGAGGAGGCAAGGAAGTGAATAACTCCATACCCTGTCCTAACTCATACCCTAGCATACTCTTCATATCCAGCATCTGGTAAAGAGGATGTTTGCAGATGAGTTACAAGTATTGGGGTTGCTGTGGGTAAATTCTCATATGAGAGTTGTGAGCAGGGTTTCAAGCCACAAGCAATGCTGCCTGGTCATCCAGGCTTAGCAGTGTCAGAGAAAGTGTGTGTTGCAAGACTTGGGCATGTGGAGGAGATAGGGATTACAGGAGAGTGTCTTCACTGGTTCTCCACATACTACATACATGGAAAACCCACCATGACTTTTAGCAGGCCTTGAAGTTTTATTAAAAAAAAACAAAAAAACAAAAAAAACAAAAAACAACAAAAAACAGACAACAAAAAAAAACCCCAACAAACAAACAAACAAAAAAATACCCAGCCAGAAACAATACATGGACTTAGTATGTTATAATTTAGCATGTCTAGAGAACAGCCCTAACACTTCCCCAAATTCAAAGTACCAGGCTATTTGTTATGAGATGTGCTTGGTGCATGGATGCTGTCACGGGTGCAGTCTCAGTTGTATTTTAGGAATAGCCTGGGGAGAAATGGAAACCTCTGTGGTTGTGATTAGCACAGGTCATCAGTAGTGTTGAAGTTCGGACTGAAAAAACACAATGTTTTAGCTGCATTTCCTCTTTCTGCTCCACCCTCAGCCATGACTCTTAAGAGTAGTGTCTCAGTTTAGCAGCAATTGAACAGGCGTTGATGAGTTTATTTTTTTAGAATAGTAATGTGGAGAACGGATGTATAAAACTTGGCAAATGTTAAATGATATAGTGAATAATTTTAATTACTTTGAATTACAAACTGTATCCGTTACCAGGGGACAAAACCAGTTGTTTAAACTTAATTTTTACAAGGAGGCAAAAGTACAGATTGGAAGGGGAGGGAAATAGATTAAAGAATATTTAGATAAGATGGATGTACTCCAGTCAGCAGTGCCTGATGGAATTCACCCCAGAGTACTTAAGACACTGTCTGAAGCAATTGCTGAGCCATTAGTGATCATCTTTAAGAACTCACAGAGGAAAGAGGAGGTCCTTGAAGACAAGAGAAGGGCAAACACAGTGTATTATATTTTAAAGTGGGGGAAAAGGAGGACCCAGGGAATTACAGACCTGTCAGTCTAACTTAAGTCCTTCAAAGATTCAGGAACAAATCATTAAACAATCAATTTGCAAGTAGCCAGATGATACAGTGATGAAAAAAAAAAAAAAAAAAAAAAAAA
>VZRU01012779.1:251385-345567 GCA_013398155.1 Pedionomus torquatus
AAAAAGAACCTAAAATACACAAGTGATGAGATCCTGATTCAGGACAGGACCCAGCTACCTGCAGTAATGCTTACCTGAAATTGTTTTTCTCTGCTGAGACACTAACCTGGGTTTTTGCATGGCTCCAGTGAAACTTAAAAGGCGTTGTTTTGAAGTGCTGCCTGCTTTTCCTACAGTTCATCGCAGAGCTTGTTAGGAAATGAAGGAGAGGAAACTGGGCAACCGCATTGCTCAGGCACGAGGAAATGCACAATGAGCATGATGAAGCCAACAGCTGCAGGACAATGGGAACAGGCTGGGGCTATTTTTGTTAGATGTGAACAATCAATTGAACGTGTGAGACCTTATCATGTTCCCTCCCCGCCTTCTCCCCCCTTTCTTCAGCACTGGAAATTTTCCCAAAGAGAAACAGCTTTCCTTTTCTCTTAGCAAAGTTGATTACCATAATAATTTTTCTCTTTCATCTCAGAGCAGGTTTCTTTTGGAAGTCTTTGATGGCTTCCTCTGAGCACAGTTATTGTCTTGCTGTGACTGACTGTCTTGCAGCTGGATCATGCTCAGCACCATGAAACCTGGAGCAGGGTTTGCCAGTATTTTTGAGTGGGCGAGAGTCCCATCATCTCTCACTTGCTGGATGTGGAGACTAGAAGCATTTCTCCCAGAGTTACCCTCAGGGCAAAAATCTGAATTTGAACTGGGCAAAGCTTTCACAGACAGAAAATAAACAGCAAGCATTCGCATCAGATGTAATGAGAAAAATGCATAATTAAGATGATAATCAGCACTCCAATAGATGAATTCCCCCTTATTTTTATGAGTCTCTTCTCAGAACAGTCCTTTTAAATGTCACAGCAATATTAGCTCCAACTTACACAAAAATGGAGGGACATAAACACATGAATTATGATGTTAAGGGAGAAGGAAAGAAAAAGCATATTTTGTTCTCTCTAAACAGAATTACATTCTTCCTTTATATTCAGATATAAATGTATAGCCCTCCTGTTATAGTTGTGTCTAATTTATATTGTTTCAATGTTCCATGTGTGAATACCAGCTATACTACATTGGATTCTCATACTTCATAAATATGAAAAGAATATTAATTTGTAAATGAGCTTTTCTAAAATCTTGTGATATTCCAAGCATGTACTGAAGCAGCACTTCAGGTTTGCTATTAATATTTTCTATCTTCAGTTCTTCAATGTGCCTCTCCCTTTATTACGCAGCCTATTAGTCACAGAAGATCAATACTTTCTGCACTTCTACCTATTATCTTAATGTCACTGAGATTTGGCTAGAACTTCATACCACAATTCTTGCTACTACTTTAATGTCATTGTAATGATATGTTTACATTGGTAACAGTTCCATCAAAATTGGATGTGTTTGTAACACTGCAGTTTAGATTAATAGCTTACTTTTACTTTACTACAAGGAAGCCACTAAATTGACTGTAATTCCTAATCAATACAGCTATAATTCATAGAATTTAGGTAGGTTTTGAAGTGGTCTTGTCTGTGCTGCTAAAAGTGACACATCTATCCTGCAATTTGTCATCCAGCTACTGCAGAATCCATTTCCAAACAG
This sequence comes from Pedionomus torquatus, assembly GCA_013398155.1. Lineage (NCBI taxonomy): Eukaryota > Metazoa > Chordata > Aves > Charadriiformes > Pedionomidae > Pedionomus > Pedionomus torquatus. Next base: position 252,973 of record VZRU01012779.1, read on the forward strand.
TCGATTGCTGCATTCTACTTCCAGTTACTAGCAAAAACCTGAAAGATTTAATTACAGGCTCTTTTTCCCATTTCCCCCTGCCTTTCCTTCACCTGGACTTGGTTTAATGAGCAGTGATGTTGTCATGAAAGCCACTCTCAAAACATCTAACGACTGGATCCAACATCACAACACATCCACGCCTACTGCAGAGGAGGAGATGCTGGTGGGTACAAAATCAAATCTCAAAATCAAGCACAATTTCACTGGGAACAGTTTTCTCAGAGTGGCACAGTTGATGCTCTGGCCTCACCAGTCGTATCTGAGAAGCCTTAAATAGTACTTGTGATCAGAGTTCAAAGTTTAGGAATTTATCCTCCATTTCAGGATGGTCTGCAACACAATGACACAATTTGCAAGCATCTGCTCCTGTAGGCACCAGTCCCTATAGCACACCTCCCCCTTTCCGCTCTTGTGAGAAGGAAACCCAACTGTGGGGGACCACGACATTTTTATGGGCAGGTCGCTCATCTAAACCAAGTGCTTTCTGGGCTTACCTTTGGACTCAGCCAGTGCTCAGCTCGAATGACCCCAAAAGAGACTCGATCAGCTTCCCTCATTAGCCCAACTGAGAGGGAATTTGGCCTTGTGTACTTGAGCAAAACTTTAGACACCCTGATCAGGTGTGGCATCCTGATGTGGACTGGCATTTTGTAAGCTAGGCAGAAGCTCTCACTGAAAATAGTTGTCTAAGTTCCCATCGACTTATTTCTGTGGCCACTTGGCTCTGTAGCAATGGGAGCTTTAAAGGAGGTGATGGGTAAGACTGCCCTAGAGGTATTTTCTTTTTGGATGCGATTGCAGTGGACCAAACTGCTAAAGACTGGGGAAAAAGATATTTCCAGACAGGTAACCCACATCTAAGTGTTACAGTACTGTGCTTATTATTTGATTGCCTTTTTTATCCCATAATTGACTCTTTCTGAATGGAATAAAATGAGATTCAGAAAAGCCTTTTAACAGCCTATGTACTTCCATAACTTGGTCTCCCAGGTTTCCTAACCAAAAAAAAAGAGCTTCAATAGCTCTTCCCTGAAATAGCTGGAACTAAGCTTATTTCTTGGCCCTGTGACCCTTCCTGGGAAAGACTGCTGCCCTCTGACTTTGGCTCTGAATTGCACAGTGAAATGCCTAGAAACTGGAGCTCTGTTTTGTCGGTGCTTCTGGGTATTTAAGAGCTCTTTCATCAAGGAGAGATGACAGCTTTCTTTTCAAATCAACTCACTTAGGGAAAAAAAAAAAAAAAAAAGCAACAGAGGAAGGGGAAGGACAAGCTCTCAGCTCACACAACACAAAGCTCATTTTTCATGTTGTTGGAGACAAACAATATTTTTAATCCATTTCTCACAAGTGAGTCTGAGTTCAGTAAACTTGGGATCCCTTTCCCCTGTCTCAGAGGTAGCAAACTGAAAGTAAGTTGCCAGTAAATCCTGAATATACTGGGCTCTCCATCATACTGGAGTAGGCAAGGCTAATGGGACCCCAGCTGCCTAACTTTAACTCACACTGAACCTGCTTTGGGAGCTCCAGCACTAACAGACAGGTCCCTTAAGGCACCTACCTCTCCCTGCTGCTCACTGCATTCTTAGACACTGATTCTGTGGGTGTAAATGGTGCCCAAGCTGGGCTGACCAGATCCTGTCCCATCTTCTAAGCAGCTTTTCTGTATCTAATGGTGGAAAAAAATTCTTTACTATTTCCAGTCCCTGTGCCCGAGTGTAAATGTGAGCCCTTTTCCCAGAGAAGAAGCTTGACAGGTTAGCAATGGCAGGTTGTTAATACTCGTGATGACTTCAAGTATAATATCAGATTTGTTGCCTGGCTTGGGGTTTGTCTAGACGGGTTGTTTTATTAGATAGCAGATGGTTTGGAAATTGTTTGCTGTGACAGGGCTGAGTGGAATTTGAATTCTCTGTTCCCAGACCAAAAAGGGGTGGGGTAAGGAAATAGGAGAGCAAAACTCCCACATTTCCCATTCAGACTGAAAAATGCATATATGTGTATATATATTATTGAGGGAAATGAGCTTCACTGCACTGATTAGGGATTCTGAAGCAACTCTGATCAGTCACAAAATTAATTTCCTTAGTACATTTTCCGTGCCAATATTGGGAAAGCAAATTTATGACTTTTGAGTGTTTAATTTTTGCAATTTTGCACAAGATAAATGAGAAACAACAGGGTGTCTTGCCTGGACAAAACAAACAAACAAACAAACAAAAAAAAACAACAAACATTGATTCAGATTATGGTATCAAGTAATTGGATCTACTCTGTTTTTTTGGACCCATGTGGGCAGAAGTTGAGGCTGCCTCCTTTGCAGAGAGGCCTGAGAGCCTTGCTGGCAGTAATTTCATATTTCTCTTTCTTTCTAGGCCAATCTTCACGCACACAAATGAATTCATTTGCAGAGGAGGCAGAAGTTCTCTCCCCTCAGAGATAGCACAAGGCTCTGCAGATGGGCATTGTATGTCAATATGGACTTATGTGTGAAGTTTTAAACAATTTCCCCTCTGTCTTTCCTGACATAAAAGTCCTCCAGGGAGAAACTGGTTACTGAACTGAAAAACCGTAAATGTCGTGAAGCAGTGCCTGTTCTCTGAAGAGATGCGAAGCATCTTTTGTTTCTGGCTGCACAGGAATGAAAAACTGTGTTTCTGAGCAGAAGCTGGGCCATCTGCACTTTGAAGCATTTCAGATTTCATCCCTGGAGCTACAGTATGTGCTGATAGGAAAAAATCAATGATGGGTTAAAATTGACAGCCTGGAGCCTCAACTAGTATAACTGGGATAGTGTACAGCCACAGTTTGGGCTTATGATTCAAGGCTGAGTGGTGCTTCTGGCTTTCTAAGCCCTCCAATAGTGTGTCTGTGGGGAAAAATAGGCGTTTCAGTGGCAGAGAACTGAGGGGTTGAAGGCTGGGTGCCCTAGTCTAGGGCAGTCAGCAAAGCTCACAGCCTTGCTTAGCTGTGACTTGGGGTAGGAAATCCCTCATACTGCTTCCCTTGCCACCTAGAGCAAGGGGAAAAGCAACAGCCCTGAATGTGGCTCCCTCTTTCTTGGGGGATGGCATAATTACACACCAGCCTGTATTTATATCTGCGTGGGCAATCACATTTAAAAGAGGATTATGCACTGCTTTGGCTATTTCTAACCTTGTTTAATCACAGCATCTGCTGAAATGTAACTGTAAAATGTCAGGGAACTCTCAAAGGTCACATCTGGCTCAGGTAGGGAAAACTACTAGAGTTTTTGTGTTATCTTTTTATACTAGGCCTCAGCCAACAAACCTGACACTGTTGCAAGTTGCATCCATCAGGAGGAAGAGGCACCTAACTGCAGGTCTGTACTTCTGTATTTGCATTTTGGATTCCTCTGTCATCTCAAGATGATCCTGGAGTAAAAGATTTTAGACTCTGTTTTGTGGCCATGAGCTATCTACTGTATTACCTTCGCTCTGCAACCAGGTATTAGCAAACATTTTAATATAAAATAATGTATATAATTGATCTAATTAGTGGTAATAATTCTTGTGCTGATTTTTCATGCAGAATCATGCCAGTGGCAAGCTGCTTATTCAGGGAATAAGAGATGCCAAATTTCACAGTGATGTGCCAAGCGAATTATTTGCTGACACTGACTGATGTCTGCCCTGGTGCTGAGGGCATGCAAACAGGGTGTTACTTCCATCTCCAAATAGTTTAAAGGAGAATATAGGCCTTATGCTAATTTTTTTCTGTGAAAGCATGTGTTCTTGTCTGACATTGTTTCACCAGTTTATGGCTGCTGCTCATCAAATAATTGACAAAATGGTAACACCTAAATTTTGCAAATGCCTTAGTTCTCAAACATTGGGCTGCATTTTTGACTGGTGTTAGTTCTGGCATGAATGTATGTACATGATGAGGGGATTAAAGGCTTATCAGTCAATAATACAGTGGCATCAGGATGTCTGGAGTTATTACTGATAATTTATTTAGTGCAGTTCCCCAGAATGAGTAAATGCATCTTTTTCTGCACACTAGAAGCTAATGTCTGTTGATAGCTGCGCATTGCCATAGAAACCAGGACAGGTTCAGCTGTAAGTCAAAGGTTAATTTATGATTATTTTTTAAATCATCTCACTCAGATGCGTCAGTTTAGACAGAACTTGTCCAAAACCTGATTTCTTACCAAAAAATCTATTGTTCTATTCTGGCTTTTCCAAAAATACATTAACATGGCTCCTGTTTGCTTAAGGCAGATTCTCCATAAGGTGTTATACAAGATAACTGTCTGGTTTTGAGTGTTTGTAGCTATGTTTGCAAATGACAGAGTGACTGACAGCACAAGCTCTCTGTGGGATGGCTGTGGACCAGAGCACGGATGAATCATTGTGTATGATGTTGTTTCACACCAAAGTGTTTGCTCTATATAGCGAACATGTGTGCCAGTCAATAGCAAAAAGTTCAAGAGCAAACACAGCTTAGGTGGAAATAAATTCACAGTGACTGAAATCATTATGCCCAAGTCAGAAAGCTAATTTCATTGAAGGGTAGATGACAAGCGAAGCACCCATTTAAATGCCTTGTAAAGCAGGAGGTTTACTTGGGGTGGCTCCCGTGTTCTCCAGAAATGCATGAGGGTCAGGCAGTGAGAACAGACGGTCTTGGCATTTCCTTGCAGCAAAGCCCTTTCGTTCCAGGTAGTGAGTTTGAGTCCCTGCTGAGATCTCCCCCATACTACAGCAGTACCTGATAATTGGGTACCGTTTTTCTCTTGGAAGGACAGTCTTTTGCCAAAGACTGGCTTTCACCCCTGTTTGTCTCCCCAACTGCCTTTTCAGAGTTCAGCAGAGATCTGAATAGTTGTTTTTATATTGGGAGCTATTTAGTTCCTTTGTTGCCAATTAACCCTCCCCCACAGCCCTTGCATGTCTCTAAGACATAATTGAAAAACAAACTCTTTTTGATTTGATGATGCTGTTGATGTCCTTCTGGGGACAACCCCAGTCTTAGGCTGGCTCAGTAGTGTGGAGTTGTCCCTGTCAGCTGGCTCCCTCTTTCCCCAGCTGAAATAATAAGAATCTGTGGGAATAACTTGACACTACCTCAGTCCCTCACGGGTGCTTGACTGTACTTCTGTGTCATCTCTTCTTTCATTAAAAACCCCTCCACAACATATGTTGGAAGATGTCCAGTCCTGTGAGAAATTTTACTGAATATATAAAGGCAATTTCACCTATTACTGTGCCCCTTCTGTGAACATGTAGCAATGGGACACAGAAACATTTGTTTTATCTAGCAAACAAAAATTTTTTACACTAGCATGGGAGATTAAACTCGACAGTTTACTTTTTCAGTTTGGTTTCTCACGGGCTGTGAGTGTAAGCCCACAAAGACTTCTGGAGTCTTTACTAGGCTTTTCAATTGTGTCAATAAGAACCTACTGCAGGTGAGGGACTGGTTCAGGCAGCACTATCCAATAGGGAGCACTGGGGCAAATCGCCCACCAGTGCTTCCACAGAGGCTCTTGTGCATGGTAATTTGTGCAGGGAGCTAGAGGACAAAGCCTGTGTGCCTGGAGGACACCTCTGTTCAGAAGCCTCAAACTAACTCTCCAAAGACTTTGGCAACATTCCTCCAGCAAAGCCTATTTCCGCATGCCAGACCTTTTCTTGCAGCCTGTGTGTTTCTGGAAACATGCAGCTCATGAAGCCAAGGGGTTTGTACCCTTGCAGCGTGACGTGAGACACAGCCAAGCTTCATCAGCTGCAAGACTCCAGATATGGCCAGGATGGGACAGACAGGGAATTCCCATTTCTTCATGCCCTAGATAGGCCACAAGGCTGCAGTACTGTCCCTCCTTTTTCAGCACTTGCAGAGGCTGAGCTGCAGCAAAGGCAGCTTTGCCCCAGGCAAGTCACCTCCTGGGAAGCTGGGACCAGCCTGAGGGACAAACAGCCTTGAATGCCAGCAGAACGGCATGTAGATCAAAGAGTTGTTGCAGTGCTCAGCTAAAAGAGATCTCTTAGAGACTTTTTAAAGTATTTTAGCTCACCCTTAACTTCCTTAAAATGGAGCACAGATTCTCTCTGGGAAGACAGAAAAAATAAAATAAATGGGGAGGTTGGGGCATGTCTTGAAAGACTCAGGCACCTGAGGAGCATTGCCAGCTTCTGCACCCCTGTCTGATCAGTGACTGTTTCTTACAAGAGGGTTATCGTTGCTGTCGTACCTTTTGATATTTGACACTGCAAATCTCTGAGGTTGGAAAAACTGTTTTGTGATGACATTTAAACTTTTCAAATGTGGCATGTGTGTATCCAATTTTCCATGAGGTGTGGGAATTGTGTATGGGTGTGAAAGCCTCCTCAAGAGCAAGAGGCAGAGTGGTTATTTTAGCATTTCATGTGCCTTGGTCAGTTTGTTTTTAATGAGAAGGGGAGTGGGGTTTTTTCAGTTTCCATCCTCTAGTTTGATTTACCAGTTCGTCAGTGAACACAGACATTCTAAGTGCATGAAAATATTTGCATGTCAAGAAAGATTTCCAAAAGTGTACAAGCTACAGTGAGCCATCCTATTTTGCAGTTAAATTCCATGTCTCTGATGGATTTCCCCACACTGTTGCTAGGAGATGAAGGTACTGCCTAACAAAGGATATATTGACAAAAAGATTTCCAGAACAAATCTATCTTGTTATGGTAAATAGAGCCTCACATAAAATGGATATTGCAGGATTTATTTCCCCAGTGGTAGCACTGGCAAAATGACACACATCAAGTGAAGGTGAAGTTTCCCCATCATGAATGTGGTTTTGTTTTGTTGATATGAGGACTTTCGGTGTGTTTAGTGCCAAAAGCGCTGTTGCCTTCCAGTGTGTTTTGTTGCTAGGCTAATAGGATGAACACATCCTACGTTAGTATTTTTTCCTCTTCCCTTCTCTGCTATTTCTCCCTTTCAGGAAGCAATATGGCTTATTATAGCAGTTTCCGTTTTTTTTCATGACTCTTCTGGGAAACATGGATTCCTTTGCTTATTTTAAAGGAGGGAAGAAATGTGCATGACTCTGGATATGTTGGGATTTGGCACAGAAGCAGACAAATGCAATGGAAAACAGATCAACCTCTTGTGTTACATCTCTAGGTGCATCTACGTTTAAAGAAAAAAATCAAAACACAAAGTTGAATGGAAATCTAATAAAGAGAGGAATTTCAGGAATTCTTATGGAAAGATTAAATTCCTAGAAAATGAGAAGTTTTCTCCTTTCCTTGTAGTGATGTAATAATGAACACACAACAAACAGATTTTAACAGCGAAAGCAAGTGTGGCTGAAGTCACATACAATAAAGCCCTTTCCTGCAGAATAAGCTTAGCTCTGGTGTGGTGATTATACTCGTCCATGCACTGCTGTCCTAACAGTTCCTATGCCACCGTACAGGCCTCTGGCTCTTAACACATGTGAGTAAACAGCTCACTATCCAGAAATATGTCAAGGCTGAAAATGAGATTGCCTCTTACCTTGCAGGGTAAGGAGGCAGAGGGAAACACAGTCCCCTTCATTTTCTTACATGCATCATTGCACAGAGGCAACAGGCAATGGGAACTTTTTTATGTTAAGGCTACTACATCCCTTCCTCCACAACTATGCAAATATTGGGCTGATTTTGTCTTGTGTGGGAGTTGGCTCACCCAGGTGATATAGTCTGTGCAGACCAGTGGCAGGCGTGGTCCCCTCCTCCTCTGTTTGAGAATGAGTGGTGTGGAAGGGAATTAGGACAGAAATTGTCACCCCTTTCCATCTGACTTTCTTGACCTGTCCTGGGATGCACTGTTACCTTCTGCCTTGCAGGGCACATTAAAGGTGAACCCACCTGCTGGGCAGAAAATGGCAGGTGACACATCAAGCCTGGAGTTGCTCGATTGCCATCCATCATGGCCATTGCCCTTTTCATAAGGAGGGGGGAAACACTGTTTTTATGGTATTGATGTGAATGCCTTTGAGAAGCACTCTTTCCACCACAGTCCTGGATGTCTGTGTCAACTTTTGCAGCACTGGCAATCACAAACAAAACTTGCCAGAAATCTGCACTTAATTTGTGTATAAACTTGCACAGGGTTTTAACTAGACATGAATGCATTCAGATGTTATCTCTACTTATTCTGATGGGCAGGGGAGAGGGGACAACTGGGAAGGGCCTTGCAGCTCCCATTGTTACTGCACTTATCCAGTTTTCTGCTGTAATATCCTGGTTTTAGATGTTTACAGTTTATCCAAACATTAACCATCTAGGATGAGATTGACCATGCCAGGAAGGAGCAGACTAGTGCCTGAGAAATAGAAGTTAAAAAAAAAAGTGATATACTTTTTCCCAGATCAAAGCCAAAAAGGGGGAATATTTTATTCTATATTAAAAGATGACTGCAATCTCTTTGCTTTGAAATTTGGCGTGGTGGTAGCAGTTAGGTCACAATGCTGTTTGCTGAACATATGGCAAACCAAGCACATTTAGCCAAAACAAAAAATAGTAACATTAAGCTCTTAAAGTAGAAGTGGATTCTCTGCATTCAGCAGAGACTTTGGTTCTCATGACTGCATTGCTTAAGGATTTACCCCTGCCAGATGTGCCCTGAGGGTCTCCCTCTACTTGCAGCTTTGCAGGTCCCTTCTCATGGACCCATCCACCAAGCCTTGAGTGTGGCATAGGAGGTACCTCTCAGTTATACACAGAGGTACAGCTAGAGGATGGATAGCAGAGCAGAGCTGGAAGCTCGGGCAACCTCCACCTGAGCTAAAATAAAATACTGGTCTCTGCTAAGTAGTGATGTCTTCTCTGGGCTCAGGGTCACCTCCGGTGGGATGACATAATGCAAATAAAGCAACACAGCCAGTACATTACACCAGGCAACCTGCAGTGGGAAGATTGGGAAACAGTCTGTTTGATGGGAATAAAAAGAGAGCCAAGGAAGGAGAAAAGATAGCCAAGGTGACAAAGAAGATTTTGGAAGGAGGTGAAATTTACTGGGTAAAATCTGAAGGTAGATTGTGAAAACCAGGAGCTCTGAGGATGGGTAAGAAGTTGCATATTAAGAGAGGACTGTGGCACAGGGGCATTGACTACCAGGAGGCAGTGAAGTAACAAGATCAAGAAATTAACAGTACAGGAAAAGAAAGACAGAGAAGAGAAAGTTTTTCCTTCTTTCATGTTTCTGCCAAATGCTTATTTCCCTTATCCAGCACAATGTAGTTTCTACCCAAGGAAGATTCACAGGCATGGTGAAAAATCAGTGTGATTTTTTGATCAGGTATTTTCAGCTTTAGGATGGGCACAAGAGTAACTCTCTTTGCCAGACTCACTGGTCTCTGCCATCTTTACAGCACTGGTTACTTCTTTTTGGAAATGTTGACATGGAGGTGACTGTAAAACTCTCATTTTCTACTGCCAGTTGTAGACCAGCACCTTGCAGATGCTCACCAGAGCTGTTCTCTCACCGTTGCTCAGCTTCAGAGAGTTCCCAGTGTTTTGAAGGGCAGTGCTCCAGGCCTCTGCTCTCCACAGCTTTTGGGCATCAGCCAAACCTGAACAAGGATTTTCAAAGTACTCAAGTCTCTATTAGGTTGAATGGAGCTTAGAGCACCAGCTGTGATGGCTGCAAAGTATTGTGGAAATATTGGTGAAGAGGGTGCATTCAAAATGGAAACATTTTGCTCACTTAAGAGTTCATCTGAAAAATGCTCACATATAGCAGCGACTCTGTGTTACTGTCATTTGTCAGGTATTTACTGAACTTCAACAAATTGTCTTCGGCCAGCTTGAGTCAGCATGCAGTAAGTTGGTCAAATGGGGCTGAACTCTGTGGCCCCTTAACTGTGAATTAAGTATATTTTTTGTTCCACTGAGTATTTTTGTAACAAACATATTTTCTGGTGTGCTTCCTGTAGGATAGGGGCTGCCATTGCCCACAGATTTATTTAGTTCATGCATCAGCAACTTGAAGTGGAAAAAGCCTTTTCAGAGAAGCTGCAAATACAAGAAAATCCTAACTATATGCAAAATCCTATTTCTGCTGTGATCCTTCCCTTACAAGGAGTAACTACAATTCTTTTCCTATCCATAGGAAATTACATATTTTTTGGTACTTGAACAAAGTCTTCATCTGCCTGGAGTGGCTCCTGACTTTGTGAAGAATAGATGGTACATGACAGTACCAGGCTGCTCCACTGAGCATTTCAAAGCCCACTACAGAGTGTCTTTAGTCTGCTTTAGTTTCTCCTATGTTCCTAAAACTGCTTTTCTGACATCTTAGTTTATTAAGCATGCCTTGAGCTATGGTCTTGTCTCCTTCTCCTCTATTTACCTCCCTCCTCAGCTCACCCATAAGTGTTATTAGTTCAAATATGTTTCAGCTACATCTGTTCACTGAAACAAGTTTATAGTGTACTTTACAGAAATGGTTGGAGCTGACTTCAGTTTTCCAGTCTGCTCTCAAAAATCAACATCTAGATGACTTCTGTGATCTGTTCAGGTATGTTGACACAAAGATTCCTTAAATTGTATAAGATGAAGATGGGAAAACCCAGAAGCAGAAACTATAGTTTATAGTTACCTGTAAACTATGGAACCATTTCCTGATTCAAGTATGAGCACATACACACTGTGTGATAGTCTTCATAAAAACAATACTGAACTCTTAAAAAAGTATTACAATGTCCTAAAAAGAATTTTTTAAAAAGAAGTCTCCATTAAAGTAACTTTGTTTTCCTTCATCAGAGAGTAACAATTAATTGCATTGAAAGAAAAATATGTTCTAGATTTCCTGCTTCACTATAATTTTGGTTTTTTTCAAAGAAAGAGTTTATTTATAAGGAAGTTATTATATTATAAGGATATAAGGATTATAAGGATTATTTATATTATAGGAAGTAATTCTTCATTGCAATTACCTCAGTCAATCTATTAGCATGAATTTCAGCATGAATGAAACCGGCTTGTTCTGTTTTTCAAATATACACTATAAAACTCTTGAAGCACATTTTGAAAGACATACTAGGTGTGTTCAGTCACTAAAAAGTTTTTTGTTTTGTTTTATTTTTGTTGCTTCCTATTCTACACTCTGAATTTCGTGGAAACTACAATTTCACAATGTAATGTAAAAATAATTTCTAATAGCAGGACTGTGATGAAGATGTTCCAAGAGAATAACACAAAGTTAACCAGGTTGTGGGAACAGTATTGCAGGCAGATGGAATGGGATATCAAATGTAGTTCGAAAATTTCTTTAAGAAGTAAGGAAAAATATTCAAAGAATTTTGTTACCTACTTCCGTGATCAAAAAATGAATTTTCTATTACCAACTAAACATATCAACAGGTCTGAACTGAGAATGAGCTGAAGGCAAATATTCATTCTTTTTTATCATTTGTTTGGAGACTACTGGTGGTTACTAAAGTTAGCACTAGCATTATCAGCTGTGAGTGATTTTACTTTTGTCACATTGTATTTTGAATATTTCCAGCATTTTAAATGTGATTTCACTTGCTTTTCATCAAAGCAATCAAGCTGCCAATGGATTTTTTCCCCTTTCTGTTATATACAAACAAACCTAATATATGTAATATGTAATAATAATTTAAAAATCCTCTCATGAATTCAGGCATTAATGCACATGACATACTTTGCCTTTGCAAGCAAATCTTTGCTATAAGAGGGACCAAAGATATTACTGAGCTATACATGTCGTCTTCTGCTAAGGGTATCTCTGTATCTCTTTATCTATAGATGAATCCTTGGAAAGCATCGTTTAACTTGTTACAAATGTGACATATGAGTAAGACTATGAACACTTATTAGATCTGCAATGTTTTTTTCTGTTTTTTTTTTTTTTTTTTCCTTTTCCCCCTGAAACACTGTATTTAAATCACTTCTTTGATCCATAAGCAACAGAAAAATTTCTGCATTGACTACAGTAAACCTTTGGTATTGTTCCTATTCTGACTGGTTCCATGCAAAATCATCTATCACTTCCTTCAGAAAAGACAAAATGTGATCTTCCTTGGCAGAGTGTCTTGCATTCTTGTATATGACTGCGAAAGTGCTGTTCTAGTCTTGATCAACTAGGGACACTATAATTAATTACAAATTCACAAAGACTGTAACATTTCTTATTATTACACTGTATTTCTCATTATTATTAGATTATGGTCTTTCCTTCAGCCTTACACTTGTGTTATGATGTTATGTGTTAACATACAGCCATTGTTTAACTCATAAAACTATACAGGATAAAGCCACCTTCAGATACAAGTGGGCCATGCAGAGCAATCTAGCTGCAATGCTTTTAATTAGACTACAGCTATTTTGCATATCAAATATATCTGTTTGAATTTCAGCAGGAGGTGATGTAATTTAGATACAAAGACTGCAAACACATGTGGAGCCCTTTGTGTTTAAAGATACCACTTAAATGTAAACCACTGCTCTTTGATATCAAGTGCATGAGGTTTGATCAACAAAGTGGCCTGGGGAACACCAGCAGCTTTCAGCACAGATGAAGCCACTTGGGTCCTCACTGAGGGGGAAGCATCTCCTCCTCTCCCCAGGTTACTGCTCAGGGGCCCTGGTTCAGGTTCCTCAGCTCCAGGAACAGCCTGGTAGAAAGACATAAGGGAGGATCAAGTAACATTTTTTTAGATTAATTTTCTACCTTTGTTCCTCTCTTTACTTCCCACACAGTCTTTGCTGTAATACTAAGAAAACTGGCTTTCTAGTATGCTTCCAAGTCCAGCCCTGGATGTAGCACTTACTGAGCCCTCGCATGAAAACCATGTTGCTGCAGCTGTGTGGTGAAAACTTGCTGTTTACATAAAAATTAATGATGAGAAGTATTTTTCTCTAATTCGCCATTTCCTTGCCAGGCTTGCAAGTGCAAAGACAAAAGATCTGGGGAAATACCGTGTTTAAACCAGCAAAAGCTCAGAGGAGGAAGACAAATTGATGCTTTCAGGTGCTCACTTCAGTAGAGCAAGACAAAGTTTTCTCTTTCTTGCTTGCTTTCAATTTGTTTAATTTTTATTTCTAGAACTTTAATTAACAATGACTTTGCTTGGGTTTGCTCTGAAAAGATTTGAGTGAATCAAATCTTCCTCTTGTGGAAAATTAATAACATAATGGCCACATGGTAAGCAAGAGGGAGCTAATCAATCTAAGTAATACTCTAAGAGAAAATGAAGGCGAAAATCAGAGTTTAGTGGCCATAGCTTGCTACTGGGTTTGGGTCCCTGTGTATTGCAAGGGAGAAGGTAGCGTGTAGCCTGAAAAAACGGTGGGATTTTTTTTCAAGTATTGTCAAGGAATGTACTTTTTATTTTTTAGGATGCATTCACTTCAGCAAAAAGGTCTCGCCATTCAGTTTAGCGGTCAATACCTCCTGCCCTCTGTGAGCAGAACCATGGCTCTAATCTTGACTAAATGTTAGTGCTACCTGCTGTGGACTGGGGAGGTAGCAGAGATCTTCCCTCTGGCAGCACTTCTCTGTGCTGCTGTGGAGAACAGTGTCTTGTTGGTCGGTTGTTTTTTGTTTGTGGGTGGTTTTTTTGTTTGGTTTTTTTTTTCTTTTTTTCTTTTTTCTTTTTTTTTTTTTTTTTTTTTTTTTTTTTTTTTTTTTTTTTTTTTTTTTTTTTTTTTTTTTTTTTTTTTTTTTTTTCTGAGAAGCAACACCCTATAAACGGAGAGTTATCATGTTTTATCCCCGGAGGCGAGGAGCATCCTGCTCTTTCCTCCTGTTCCCTTCCCCAGCAGCATGGGGTCAGGAGGAGCAGGTCTCAGCTAGGCCCGGGCAAGCAGCGCCTGGGCAATCCTGGCTGGTCACAGCTTCCACTGCTGTTAAGGTGTGCTTCAATGCCATTGGTATTTATGAACAAGAGACATATTCAATAATAGTTATTTCATGGTTTTGTTCTGCAAGGAGAGCCCTAAGGGCAGATGACTGCTGGCTCAGGCAGGGCCCCCAGCAGGGCCCATTGGCCAACCAGTTTCCATTCAGGGCTATGTAACCTTCACCTCTCCTCAAGAGAACAAGCCTCATGCATGGGTTTTGGGTTTTTTTTTTAACTCTAGCAGCTCCTGGGTTCATGGAGAAACTTCACCCAGCAGCAAAGACAAAGGTCTCAAAGAGACAAAGGCTTGAAGAATTATATGAAAACTGGCAGATTGACAGAGAGGATGGGGACCCCCCCAAGTCATGTGTCTCATGAGGGAAATCAGCACTGCTGAACCCATGGTTTGTCTTCTCAGTGCCAGGCCAGCAGGTGTATTTTGGAATCAGGTAGAGAAGAGGCAATGCCAGGCAGGAGGTAGTGCTGGGAAGAGCAGTACGGCATGGTGGTAGCACATGAAGTGAGATTGGAGTAGGGGAAATGAAAAGATTGCAAGGTTGGGGGGAGAGCATGGGAAGTGGAAAGGGAGAGAGGAGAGCAACTCAAACCCAGTCCTGAAGCTGCAAAGATATGGTTATTATTGAAACTCCTTTTCCTCTTGACCTCTGTTTCTCTTCTGTCTGAAAATTTACTGGCTTATCCACATATTGCAGTTTTTAGTTTGTTTGTTTTTAGGATTTATTTTTACAATCCAGACACTTTGGGATGTACCAGGAAGGCAGGGAGCGGCATTGCTTTTATTTTGTTGACAGTTGTCATGATGGGTGGTGACAGCAGAATTTCCATCCACTATGTAGATAGGTTAGTTATTTGAGTGTGACATAACCTTCAGATTAGATAATCATGGGCTGTTTTTATCAGATCTGCCAAGAAAAAATATTACTTCCTTCAAAAACAAATTAGAATTCATGATTTTTCCCAAGGAAACTGCATACTTTAGGGTGTAATAGGAAGACGATTTTGTGACTAAAATCCTTCTTCTCTTATGTATATGAAGGGAGTAAAGTAAAATATGGCCTTGATATTTCTTAATGATGCTGTGCACATGTGATGCTGGACAAGACAGTGGTTCCTGGGATCCTGGAGCTTTAGATAATGTAGGCACAGGCTTGTACTTAATTTGCTTTTTAATCCACTGGGCAATGTTATACAAGGAAAATATTTATTTCACAAAATAGCCAAAAGTCTGTCTTCATTCTGGGATTATTGCAATTCATTCATATGCAAAGAAAATATTCCAATAGTTGCTCTCAGTTTTTTTCAGAACAACAGCCTGCAATCTGCTTGGGTTGTAGCCTAAGCCGTATCTCTTTTGTATTGCATGTTTTGGTGTAAGATTTGTCAAAAAATAAGAGCCAGTGTGGCTGAACATCATGGACTGTTGCACACTGTGTTTGAACTGTGCCGTGGTTCTCTTCAGGGATCATGTGTTAACTGCCAAATATTATATTGACATCAGGAAGTGAGCTTTCTGCTACTGGAAACATGCACTGCCAAGTATAGCATTCCTAAGTAAATATGGAAGCAGAGATCATTGTTTATGGTGTACCTCTTCACCCATCTGAACCTCTGTACCCTGATGTCCAAAAGCAAAAGGGAGTTTCAAAATTACACAAGACCACTTTTCTCCTCATTTGACTTTGGGCCTGGTAAGACTCCCCATGAAATCAGCAGGCAGAAACCTTAACCCTTTGCTGCAGAAACCCCTTCCAGAGACTTCATTCCTTATTTGTAAGTGTAATGCAATTTAGCAACCCTCTTGGAGTGATTAACCTGAATGAGAGACAATTTTCAGCATTATCCTAACTCTGATTCCACCTATTTGAGCTAGGCCAGGGCTGACCACCTGAAAATCCTCACTGTCATATATTTTGTGATAAATCATCTGAAATTTTATGAAAGGTGCTGATCTCATGCAAACAGAGACTGATGCTGTAGCCTGCACATTGCTTTAAGCAGTAGCAATGGCTGTGTTTCTGGCTTTTCTCCCAATGAACTGTGATGAAATGGCTTGCAATTTTTATATACGTATGTGTGTGTATGTGTATGCAGTGTAGTACATTACCAGTCTAGTTGGGTGTGTCCTTGCGACTGCGGGGAGGTTGGACTAGATGACCTTTGGAGGTCCCTTTCAGCCCGGATGATTCTATGATTTATATAAAATTAATATGCATTTGGTATATCTCTTAATATGAACACTACCTGAAACAAAAAACGTTTAACTTACTAGCACTCAGCTCAATTCTTGCCCCAGGAGAAAATCTCACTAGCTTTGAGTAAAGAATGAGAAAACAAAGAAGAAAAAGGTTGTGGAAGGTAATACACCTCTGCGGTTATACAAATAACAGCTTTGCTGGACATACGTCTAATCTGAGACTATTCTAGACTATTCAGGCTTTGGTCCACCTGCCTCAATTGACATAAACACTTCCATTTAAATATGAAAGGAGATTAGTATAGAAAAACATACTGATTATATGCAGAGTAATGATTGTGCCCATGTGACTGCTGTAGGATGCATTTGGTTCATTTGTCCAAATGGACCTGATCCTGGTAATAGCCAAGGAGTCCTGTGTTAGCATCTGGTGAAGAGACAGAGGCTTCTTTATGTCCAGATGATTTCTTGCTGCCGTTCGGGCCCAGGATGGCAGTGGGCATTCAGTACGGTATAGAGTCATGTCAGAATCATTCCAGCTACTACCAGCCAGCTTTGAGAGAAGGAAAATGGATTAGTGCCAGATTTGCTTTTGTTTCCTACTGTTACATGCACCCAGCACAGCTCAACTGGTCTAAATGATCTGGGATATTATTTCAGTTTCTGTTGGTCTGTCACTTTGTTAACTAACGTAATTTGTTTATTTGAGGAAATAAAACATTTCATTATGGCTGCTATGTTGTTTATATCCTATTTGGAGATGTTGCAGAATGTTCTTTAAACAAAAAGCTTTGGCTTTATTTATTTTATTTATTGGCTCTTATTTTTTAAAGTCTTTTTGCAAAATAATCTGTTGTACATTTACATCTTGCACTCACCCATGTTGTTCTTGCTTTCACGTACTCATTTATGTTTCTGTTAAAGTGCTTTTCATTCTGTGCTTATTTAATATATTTATGTAGCAACGTTTTTATTATATATTTAATACATATATATATTTACATATATAAATACATAAAACTATTAAAGTCTTCCCCTCTTGGGGTCTACTACAGCTTGCATTTCAATAGACAATACATTTTAATGGTCCAGTTAACCAGCTTTAAAAGTCCTGGAACTCTACAACTCAGTTATGCCACTTTCTATACAGAGCTTTGTGAGGGTAGCTATTATGGCCTTGTGTGACTTGTTAAGTGTAGCTGAGTGCAATGAGAGCCAGGAAGGCTGCATTATGATCATTACATTTTAATAGTGTCTGCTTTTTTTTTTTTTTTTTTTTTTNTTTTCTTTTTTTTTTTTTTTTTATGGGACTCACGTATATGCAGTCCCTTCTACTCTACATTATGTACCACTGTAGTCTGAGCTTTTGGCTTAACATATTTAAATTTCCATTCTGTGCTTAATGGAAGGATGAAGAATGACTGTTTTTTGTCTGTCCTAGAAGGAAAACATATCAAAGGTATTGTGGTGGCAGCATGGTTACTGTAGACACTTATTATCTCAGAAATTACTTGAGAGAATTACTAACTATGATTTATACTTGTATGACTAGAAAGAAAGAAAATCAATTAGAGCTGGCCATTACATAGCCCTGAGCTAGTAATATATAGGCAACAGATCCTATCAGTTCTTCTGGGATTGCCAATTATCCAGTTTGCATGATACTAATACTATTTGTATTTGGGACACAATTCTGCTAAGAAATCCTTCAGGACAAAGACTGGCATCTCTGATTTTGGAATGGAAGGGTTGCAACAAGAAAAGAAAAAGGAAAGAATGAAGCTTAACCACCATTTTAACTTAAAAAATGCCTTTGAAACCCTGCCTCATCCCTGTAAGTGTTTAAGGCCAGGCTGGATGGAGCTTTGAGCAACCTGCCCTAGTGAGAGGTGTCCCTGCCCATGGCAGGGGGGTTGGAAATCCATGATCTTTAAGGTCCCTTCCAACTCTAACCATTCTATGATTCTATGAAACTGAAAAAAAAAATGTTATTTTGTACTAAAATGTTAGTTTACTTTAAAAAGATATTACCATACACATTAACACAATAATAGTCCACATCCCTTCTAGATGTGATATCACATCCTGAGCCATTTGCAGTGAAGAAAGTCAGTGGGATTTGGAAATAAGTAAGAGCTGAACCATGACTCAAGAATTTCACTTGTAAGGGTAGACAGTGTTGCTACTGATACCTTGAGCAAGTTTTTGGGAGGGTGATATCAAGCAGCCAACTTAAGTAAGTGAAGACCCAACACACTCTGTTTAGAAAAACAAGGAACCTGTTTTCTTCTCTCTACAAAATATCTAAGTGATGGAATTGGAACAGACAGAAATTTTACTAAGTAATTTAATTCAAGTTTTATCTGTCTGAAATAAGAATAGAACAAGGTGTTCCTTCCCAAGAGTGAGGAGCTGCAAATACACACATAGTTACAGAGTGCAGTCAGGTTTGTATGTCCCTTACAACTCCAGTGGTATTGTCTTAATCCCTGCTCCACTGGACTCATGATGGACAACAAGACAGTTGTGAATCTTAGCACTGGCTCCAATATCCAGTGACAGTTGTGTAAAACCCTTATGTATGTGATTCTTCTTAATGTCCTGCTCTCCTGTTCAGGGCAGGGTTATAGCTACTCTTCACTTTCACAATCATAAAGAAAAAACCTTGTCCACAGCTAATTCAAGTATCTCAGCAAGTTATTTGGAGGAACATATGTGGAAATAATGATTGACAATTATGTGTGATCTGTAATCCACAGAATTGCAGAGAACCAGCAGCATCATTTGCCTGGCTTCACAGTTCCTATGTTATTCACAATATCATTCCTGAAGCCTCTGTTTACAGAACATTTTGCCAAATGTGGTTTTATTTTCATTCATAGTTTGGTTGCGCTGTCTAAAGAACCTTGAAGAGCTGCAGAGACAAAAATAATTTTATCAGTTTTGTTTTGAAAACTTTGGAAGAAAAAGCAGAGAGAATTCCTGAGAAGCTGCAGGAATTCAAGGCTAAAGAGCAGGGGAGCGACGGAGGAAGACTCAGTAATGGATCTCTGTCTAGTTTGCATTGCTGGGATCTCAGTGGAACTGGCTTTACTGATTTTGCTGAGTGCTGAGCCATGTCCCTTTACTAGATAGGGTGCAAATAACGCCACTTCGAACTGGGTGATTAGACTGAAATTGAATATATGAAACTTTGGATACAGGAAAAAGTCTGGAAAAGAAGAGGTGATGGGATCCTGCTTAAGAGAGGGAAAATACAGCAGGGCAGTTGGATTGTTCTTACAATGCAAACAAAGGATGTAGGAATCTAAGAGCAGCTCTAGCTTCCATTAAACTCAGTCGCTGTTTTGCCACACCACTTAACAAATGCTACAAACATTAGAGGCCAGGTTTTGCGCCTTTTCACATTACTGAGAAAATTCCAATTTACTTTAGATGGTGAGGAATTATGCCACTCTATTTGTAATACAGAAATAATGTTTAGCCTGTTTGTTTTGTGCAAAAACTGCTACAAGAAAAAAGCCAAGATATAAAAGGAACAATGACTTGAAAAAGCAATTCAGTGAAACTGTGGAGCTGCTTTTAGTATTTATATGTTAAAATTTTCTTTTGAAATAATCTCACTGAGTTTACATGGGTTGTTTGAAGATAAAAAGAAGACAAAAGGTGGCATTTTCAGCAGGGATTTATCCCTGTTCTTTCTCAAGTCAAATGTATTTCCACACTGGCAGGTCAGGGAAATGCTGCATAGAGAGAGCATAATCTAAACCAAAGCCCACTTACAGCTCCCAATCCAGTGGGAGTCCTTCCCCAGTGTCAGTTGCTTCAGACAAAAATTTCAAAGAAGTTTGCCATTTCTGTAATTTCTCTATGGCTGACTGCCATGTTACATCTAATTACTGATATTACTCTGACCAGTAAAAAAATCACAGTGGTAGTTAGAGCTTAGTGCTCAAGAAGCTTGAAAAAAGTTATTCCAGCCACCTTGATCTTGCTAGAGTTATCCCATAAATAATCAAGGGCTTCCAGAAACACAGGTCAAAACACAATTAAATTGCAGGCACAAAGCTGGACTATCAGGCAACCCTTCAGCTGAGACATGAGGATGCTGGTCTGTTTCGTGGTCATGAAATATGTTGTGAACATACCCTTGCCTGATATTTTTTTAAGCAGGCATTGGAGTACAGTTGGAGAAATCAGCTTATTGCAGGACTTTCCCACAACTATTTGGAATGCTATTTCATTTATACCCTTGCAGATGCTCAAGCTCATTTAAGCCATGAACACATTTGAGTTCCCATAGACTGATGTATTTAAATTTTTTTTTTTTTTTAAAGGACATATCAGGACTCAAGACTCAAGAACTGCTTGGAAGATGAACTTTCACACAGTAACACCTTAACAGGTATCTCTGATCTAACTGGAATAGGAGAAACCTCTTTGATAAGCCAGGGCTCAATAGGAGGGTTTTACTGAGTTTATCTGAATTAGGGCAGCTAAGAGGCGCCTCAGAGAAATATTGAATGACAGCTCAGAGAAAAGAACACCTTCAGATGTATTTAAAACTTACATCTTATTTTATAACTTGCTTTTATAGCGGGTATTCTGAGCTGTTAATTCATCACCTTGTTTCTCAGGGACGCAGAATAAAGATGTCTGTCAGGCCATGACAGCAAGTCTAGGCTGGTGACTGTAAGGTTGTGGCATGCTTATCTGCTGCAGGGTTCATTGGAGGGGAATGCAGAGCACCAATTAAAATGAGAGTTGTTACTCAGAGTGCCCTATGGTTCATCAGGAGGCACTGGGGTGTGTGTGGAGGACAGTGCTGGTGTTGCCACTGCTCTCCCATGGAAGGCAAGTAATGGGCTGGTGGGTCTATCTTGCCCTGGGCACTACTTCATTGCAGTACTACACACACAACTTGACGGGTGCAGACTTGTACATTAAAGCTCTAGCTAGGGGTGGAAAGAAGGAAATCAGTGAATCACCAAGAGTGAGCACATAGCCCTTCCTGCTTTCTTTTGACTAACGAAAGAACTGAAAATACACATAAGACTGGCAATTACTGTGGGGCTCTCCTTTAAGCAAACCATAGGTGTGGTGTTCTCACAATAGTAATAATGTTTTCTCATATAGCTTCCTTTGCTGCTGCTCTTTTATCTCCACCAAATCAGCGACATCAGCAAAGACCAAGCTCAACTTACATTTCAGCTACTCCAGTAGTCTTCCATAAATAGTTCTTATCAGATTACTAACTTTATTTTACCAACAAGGATGGTGAAACTAAAGCCAGGACATGGCCATCCCTGAATTCATGATCTGAGTCTTGCATATGTGGCAGTGATCCAAGGGGAAGAATCCAAATTCCCTTGAAAATTGATCTGCAAAGTTTCTTAATTTTGCACTTGGGCACAAGTGTCCATTAAAATTTGTGGAGCAGCTGTGTACGGGTGAGATCTTGGAAATATGGCTCCAACAGCATACTGCATTTGTTCACTTAATCTATGTAGTATAACATTGTTATCCTCATCTTATTTTCTTCATCACCTTGCTGCAGTGGATTTCAGAGAGCATTTCTAGGAGATAAACCTAAAGCCATTCTACAAAGTAGGAGCTACACTCTCCTGTGAGAATGTTTTCTCCTTTTTTTTTAAGGGATATTTAAGGGTCTAAGCTCACATCAGTTGCCTTCTCATTTTTGTTTTGTAATCTTTCTAAGATCTTTCAGCAAAAATGTTTGCTACCTTGTTACATTCACTGAAGAGGGTGGCTAAAGGCTCAAGAAAGCTTCTTCCTCACACTCTTTTTAGAGCCTCTTTGTATCAATTCCCTACCTGTCTGTGACCAGTCAACACCGGTCCCACAGTCCATGCTGCAATCCTGCTGAGGGTGATTTACATGAATTTCTTTAAAAATACAAGTCTTACACTGAATTCAATTAAGGGATTCAGAAAGATTCTTACTCTTCATAAAATGATTCAGATGTAGTCCCTAAAAAAAAAATCCAGACAAATATATTTAGTATGTTCATTCCAAGGACTCTAGAGACAAAAGCTACCCTGGCTTGTAAGGAGTGAATTAAGACAAATTGGTGCAAGGTGTTCTGAGAATGACCTAAAAGGAGATAAAAAGGCTGTCCTAACTAAAATAAAAACCAGCTTGTAGAAGAGGTTAGTAAAGTCGTTATAGCTTTTGAGTATAGGTTAGGCTTGAGAAAATGAGTGTAATTACATTTTTATTTGTAAACAGGACTTTCTAGGAATAGATTTACACATTTGTTTTTGATTTGTGCTTCTGGCTTAGCTTTGGCTTCTGCTTAAGATTTAGCCTAGGTTTTGGTTTCAAGTGTAGATGGAGTTATGCTTTCTGTGTTCCAGAGGGTCTTGAAAAGGAAAACAGAGCCTCTTAAAAAGTAGCCAATTAAAATAGCTTATTTTTATCTTCCAATTCCCCATAGGAATCCTGTTACCAGCTACATAGCAAAGACAAACCCACTTCTTCGGCAGAAAAAGGCAACCAATTCTGGTAGCTGGAGTGTGTGAGATCCCTGGGACCTCAGGAGTCCCTTGTCTTGCAGGAGGTGGGAATGGTGCCACTGCATGGGCTGAAAGCTACTGAGGGCTCCTGGAGATGTACCGGAGCGTAGGCAGGCAGAAAGGCCACAAGTGGCTTTTACATAGATAATGAGATGAAAAAAAGGAAGCAACCAGAGGAAATACAGCAAGACCTGAGACAACTTCACAAGCAGCTGGAGGGAGGAAAGGAAGCAAAGCTGCAGTCCTGGAGTTGTTCTGGTGCTTGGGACACTGCCATGGGCCCTGCCATCCTTCCTCTCTTCCACCTACAGAATAGCAATGGTGAGATTTGGGGTTGTGTCTAAAATGGAACTAGAAAATTAGAGCTCTTCTAATTTTGTGTTTGACCTAGAAGTAAAATTCTAACAGTAACTGAAAATCCTGGTGCTCTTATTTGTCCTTGGTTGAGAATGCACAGCCAAGATTTCAGACTTGAGAGAGTAAATTTGGTTCCTAAACCCCATATTTAGGTGCCTAAACAACCTACTTTCTAAGAACCTGCTGGGTGATTACCAGCAGCAAAGATCAAACTACTAATCTTGGTGGCTAAAAAGGATTTAGGAGTCTAACATTAGACACCCACTTTTGAAGCATGCTGATGTTGAGTTTCAGCCCATTTCTGATTTATATACTTTTATTTTTGTGACTTTTTTCCAAATACAAGCCTGAGACTCCTAGATTCTCTTGAAGTCTTGCTTAAATAGATGGTGTTTGCATAACATTTACCCTCACCTGTGCCACAGCTCATCATCAAACGTTACAGGAGTTCGGACATTAGCTGAAGGCTGCCAGGAGCTTTCCCTGCTTCTACTGACCAAGGAAATACATTTGGCAAAGGTAATAACTGCATTAAGCCAAAGAAGGACTTTAGCAGTAAAATATCCCCAGCTTTTCTACATCTCAAGTCATTTTCCATAGTAACTTGAAAAGTAACATCAGCCAGCTACAGAAGTGTGAGCACTGTCTTCATTTTTCTCCCCTGACCAATTATTTCTCTTGTTTTTATTATCTCCAGGGGAATAATTTGGCTAGTGAGGCTTTTGTTGTGTAGGTTTGCCAGGTAGTCATATGGTCAGAATCCACTCCAGCTGAGTATATACTGCATTGCCAGTTGTATAAACACGGGAAAATGTTATTTGTTATCAGTGCAGGGACAAAATAGTGAAGTGAAATTTGAGTGTATGAAGATGCAACAGAAGGAGGAAAAAGCAAACAGAAGCAATGTTCACTGCAAGGAAATGGAAGGCATGTCAAAACTATTGAGAACTGGGAAATAAATGTTGTCTTACAACACTGAGAGCAAGGCAACAAGAAGTGTTTGGCCAAGTCTTTAAGTCCATGGTGTTAAGGGAGGTGCACAAAACGTGTGTGTTAGTGTAAGCACCTTTTTTGTTAATTACCGTTACAAATCTATATGCAATGAGGTCCTCTTTTTTTACTCTAACAGTTGGGCACTTGGGTATCTGCAGGTCATGTGTGGTTATAAGTGATGGCTGATTCCTGTATAAGGAGCAGCTGAGTTGCAGAAGGGCAATAGCAGATGCTTTCCTTGATATGTAGATTAGATCTGCCTCACCTTTTAAAACAAAAGGTGTGTGCTTCTTGTTCCATGCCCTGCCACTTAGTATTGCCTATACTCACTCATTTTCATGCACAGTGAATGTCACAGGCCAATGATTCAATGAGTTTACAACTAACTTAATCCAAGATCAGATGTGATGGAAAATTCCTGTTGGTGGTAGTATTGTTTCTAACTGGTAGGTTCTCTTCTGTCCCATAAATTGGGCTAGTGCCCAATAGAAATAAAGATAACCCCTATTCCATGTAGTTCCTACTCTGAGGCAAACATACTAATACAATGGAAATGTAATATGAGGCTGGAGAATGATGCAGGAGATTTGTGGAAAACAGGAATACAGGACTTCTATTCACATACCACAGTTCTTTCTCCAGGGCTGACTCTATCAGCACTTGCATGTATAACTTTGTATGTTAAGATGTCCAGCTCAATTTAATAGGAATAATCATTACACAATCAAAACACAGATTTGTTAACCTGTCACTAAAATAAATGCAGAATAGATGTGAGCAGACTTTTACAAAGTGATCAGCCCTAATGCTGCTCACTGAAACTGGTGAAAGGTTGTTTTGGGGCTTTTTAATTGACTTCACTGGGAGCAAAGATAGGCCAGTCTGGAAGGGTTTGAAGAATCGTCCCTGTAACTTTGGCTAGAGAGCAGATCTGGCCTGGTCTGAGTTCAGATCTAGTCTGGCTGAACACCAGAAAACATTATTTTCAGCTAAATTCCTCAGCAAATATTGCTACTTAGTCTCCAAAACATGTACAGCAAGGATATATATTGCCAGCTCTGAAAATGGCCATTTAAAAATTCTTCATCAAATAAATATTTTAACAAAAAAAAATAATGAATAGTCAGCTTGATAAATAGCATTCCATCAGCTCTAATGTTTGCAAAATTTCATGAAAAAAAGATTTATTTTAGAAGACGGAATAAACTAAAAATATGGTCTGAAGAAACGTATTTTCAATGCAATTGCAAATGTTGTCAGTAACCAGCAATCTAGCCTGGATGAAGACACCTCCCAGTCACTGTTATTCTTCAAGAATTTTGTGACTCTTCCTGTTGTTTTTCGTTGGGTTGCTCAGTGACTCACCTCACGACCTCCCAGCCAAAGAGGATCCCATGGAAACAAAAGTCTTTCTCTCACCAGTTGCAATTAACCGACTGAAATGCAGACGCCCTCCTCTTTCCCCCCCTCCAAAAGTAAGGAGTGATTGTTGTAAACTACTCAATCAAAGTAAGGAGGCCCCAGAGGAGGGGCTGGCTGTGGGTTGTCAGCGAGGTATTGCCTCTCTCATCTCTTGTTCACTGATATTCTTCTGGAGCAGTGCTAGTGTCTTGATATTACTTCCTGAAACATGTGTGTACTTTCTGATGTTTTTTTTTCTTTCAAGTACTGAGTCGAGGCAGTCTTAGTTGTACAGCAGATCCAAGCATCAGGTTATATGGTGATTTACAGCAGTGATAAGCGGTGTTGAAACAGACTCTTCTTGCAAAGCTCAATTGTGCAATGAAGGTGACAGAAAAGGGATATGCAATTAAATGAAAAAAAAATCTTAGGTTTCTTCAATGAGTACTTGAACAATTGCCAACACTTTACGTTTCTCCTAGTGCACATGAAGCTATTCTGCAAAACTGAACTTTCTGTTATACGGTAATACCCCTGCAAAGGAGGAGTTTTATACTATCATGACAGCTACTTCAGTGAAAGTGATACAACATGTCATTTCACAGTTTTGGCTATTTCTACCTATCTTCTGTTAACACATGGATTTGATAGTCTGTGTATGAAGAATTGCCACCTCGGCCAGCCCTTGAACAACTTTGCATTTCATCTTGTTTCTGTAATGGGCTAGAGGCCAGTCTCCCCAGCTGTGGTTTGCACATGTAGGCTGAAAATGGGCTTCTGTATCTGTGGGTGATGACAAAAGTTAGATAGCTAGTGGATTAGTAAATTGATAAATGATATATTTTCCAGACAAATTCTACCTCATAGACTCTCAGAATAGCAAGGACTCTACAGGAATGGGAGTCAGATCTCTGCCACAAACCATGGCTTGTTATCTCTGACTGATATTTTATCTGTTTTTGTATGCTTCTGTTGATAACAATACTCCCTGTCTTCACCCAAACTGGTCAAACAGTAGAAAGTCAGGTGAAAATAGTATGCCATAGTTTTATTGAGTGCTTACTTCCTTTATGAATGTGATTACGGTACTCAGCCTGAAACTATAGCTGTGTGGACTGCATTGTTCCAGCCTTGTCATTGTTCCTCCTTTCTTTTCTCATCCCTCAAGAAACAAAAATAACTAGTCTGTAGAAGTAATTGACGTCCACATGCTATTCTCAGCCCAGAACAAAAATGAAAGCGAAGTATTAACTTCAGTGTCTGAAGTGCTGAACTTCAGAGTGTAACTCCAGTTGATTTACCAGAGCTAACTGCGGTCTTCCTTTTCAGTTGAGCCACTGAAATCCACTGAGGATTAATAGTCTCCTAACTTAATCCAACTGTAAAGGAAAATATGTTGTTTTAACTTGTTGGAGTATAATATGTGTGTTGGAGTATAATATATGTGTTGGAGTATAATATGTGTGTATGTGGTCCTGTTCTTCATTGAGATATGTAGGAGAGAAGCAATTTTTAAAAACTAGTCTTTGCCTGGCCATCTTCTCATGGTGCACCAAATTTATTTGCATAGGCCTTGACTCCAAATCAGCATTTTTTAATGTTAAATTGAGATACAATGTTGGTGCTCCAAATATCCATAGTGTTAAAATCCCTGAGCGTTGTTTTATGACTCCAAATATGTAATACCTTATAGTATAAAGTTAATTTAAAAAGGTGATTGGCATAACATGTAATAGTCTATTAGCAGCTTTTTGTTACTATAAGTTTCCATTGCTGCTCAGCAGTCCTAAATACAGTAAATGGCAGCACAGAATGCTACTAGTCCATTTTTGTCTGTTGTTTAGTGTTTTTTTTTCCCTTAAAAAAGTTTTATTATCCCAGTTGTCTGGAACAAAAACTTAAATAAGTGTATGCAGAGATAAATGTGAGTAGGTGCATTCCTGATGACAAACTGTCCAGCAATATAACAAATTACCAAAAGTAGGTACGTGTGAAATTTTTTGTCCACTTTCCAACTGTCTGGATAATCTGAAATACCTGCTTTTAGCAGGTGTCCGGGATGCTGCTATTTTCAATTGGCTTCTTACTGTGTAACAGTTACATGCTGTGGAAAACATTTAGTTCATTCTGTATTGCTGAATACATTGGAGAGCAGAAGTGCAGAGAATGGGAAAATGTTTATGGTATCAGTGAAGGGGCAGATATGCAGTCTACTAGGAAGCTGAAATGCTGGGGGTATGTTTTGACACAGAGATTTTACCCACTTTTCTTGGCGACGTTGTTTCCTTATCAGACCGGACATGCATTGTATTTTGCATGTGTCAGAAAGTGCTTGCCAGCAGGGCTCATTGTGATAGCGACAACAGGAAGTCTGAAATACACCAAAGGAATGAAGGCTTGGGAAACCAGACACTGAGGAGCAGCAGTAACAGCAGTTCTGGATAAGGACATTAAGCCACAAAGTGTTCAATCCTATCAATACTGGAAGTTGGATTGGAGGAGATTGTAGACAGCTGAGAAAAAAAAAAAAGGAAATATAAAAAATGAAAATAATGAGGGCAAATGCCAAGCAGAGAGAAGCTGTCTTAAGTTCAAGAGCAGTTCTATGCAACAAAATGTCTCCTAAAGATTGACTTGGAGCATAACTTAGTCTAAAGTTATATGTGAATTATGGCTTCTTGAGTTCCAAAAAGAGCTGTTCATTATGAACTGTCTCTTGACCTCACTTCTGTGACGGAGTAAGAGATGCAGGAAATGAGTGTGCTGGCCTGGCAGTTCCTTCATACTGTCTATCTGCTCAACATTAAATTCTGTGCAGCTGCCAATTCTCCTGTAACTCTTCCTTTTTCCAGCCCCACATCCTGCAGCTCAGAAGCTCCCAGGGTCCTCTAAGAAGTAGCCCAAACCCCTCAACTCTCACAACATCAACAAACAGAAACAAAACTGGGCAATGAGGAATCTGGATACCTTTTCTGAGTAACTTCTTTTATGAGTGAATGAAAACATATGTTTATAATAGATGCTGGGATACTAGCATAGTCATAGTGTTGGCTGCTGAGAAAGCTATAATACTATGTTGTACAATAGGGTCTTTATAATCAGATATTTTATAATGTTCTAAGATGTTCTATTTTGGCACTAGTGGTCTGTAAAGAAAGCTGATACTTAAAAGCTATAGCTCAGACAGACCAACACACAGAGTATCTGTGCCTCCATGGGACTGATGAGAAACATGATACATATTTCCACTGCTTGTGCAGAGGAAACCAAATGGAAAAGAGAAGCCACAGAAACTCAGCTCAGCAGAAACTTAACGTCCAACAACATCTTGCCCAGGAAAACTGACAAGTACTGTTGGAACAGAAACTACATCTCACTTTTCACTGCTGAGGTCCACTGCAGTCTCATCCTCCTATGTTTTAACCAGCCCCAAGAAGAATGAGCTCATTGCAGTTTACTACAACAAAGACAAGATGTAAGTCTGTATAGATAGTGGCTGGGTTTACTCAGCCTTTTGGAAAATTAAGGCATGGTTCAAACACATACTTCTGTTTTGTTTCCTCTGAGACAACCATATAATCATTCCATGCATTTCAAATAACATAAGAAACTGAGACTGACCCACTGTTTCCCATTTCATTAGCTCAGGACAGGATGCAAAGCTTATAAACACATTTTGTGTGAGTCTTTACATGACATGAAGTTCCTTGCTCTAAGTTTGCAAGACTACATTTTTTTTTAAATTCCTAGAATGACTGTTCATGGTCTTTCTCTTCCATCTTTCCTGACTCCCTATTTCATAAGCCTGAAATAGGACTTGTTGCAGCAGTACCTTTTCCTCCATAGCTTTCTTCTCTCTGCCACTGTAGTTATGCTTAAGCTTCTCTCTGGCCAGCAAGACTGAAATATCTATACAACAGTAACTCACCAATAGAGAAAGAATGGACCTAGAACACTGTCCTAAGAATCACAGAATGGTTAGAATTGGAAGGGACCTTAAAGATCATCAAGTTCTAACCCCCCTGCCATGGGCAGGGACACCTCCCACTAGACTATGTTGTTCAAAGCCCCATTAAGCCTGGCCTTAGACACTCCCAGGGATGGAGCATCCACAACTTCTCTGGGCAACCTGTTCCAGTGTCTCACCACCCTCACAGGAAAGAATTTCTTCCTACCATCTAACCTAAATCTCCCCTCTTCCAATTGAAACCCCTTGTCCTATCACTACACTTCCTGACAAAGAGTCCCTCTCCAGCTTTCTGTAGGCTCCCTTCAGATACTGGAAGATTGCTAGAAGGTCTCCCTGGAGCCTTCTCTTCTCCAGGCTGAACAGCCCCAACTCTCTCAGCCTGTCTTCATAGGAGAGGTGCTTCATCCCTCTGATCATCTTTGTGGCCCTCAAGAAGGACCTTGACTGTTAAGTAGCACAATGCAACTCCAAGTGAAGATTTCACAAAGTCAAGGGACAACCACGGCACAACTAGTAGAGAAAAACAACCAAGTACACAGCTTTTCAGGTACTTAATCTAGATCTGAGTAACTTCTGAAG
The DNA here is from genome assembly GCA_013398155.1 of Pedionomus torquatus. Classification (NCBI taxonomy): domain Eukaryota; kingdom Metazoa; phylum Chordata; class Aves; order Charadriiformes; family Pedionomidae; genus Pedionomus; species Pedionomus torquatus. The sequence goes on from VZRU01012779.1 coordinate 282,918, forward strand.
CCAATGGAACAAGGTGTAGGGTAAATTGGTGTCCTTCCATTAAAATGTATTGTCTATGGGATTAGGAAATAAGGACTGAGCATGAAAATGAGACTCTCTTTATTGATGTCCAAGACTCATGAGACAGTGAAACTGTGACTTAGGATGGAAATACAATTTTGGGAACAGGAACATGAATTTCATAAGTGCAGAGAGCTCTTTCTGTCTATATCCTGTTTTGCTAGCAGCAGCAATGGGAGCATACAGTATGAGAGAGATAGACAGAGGTAGTTTGGGAATGTAAATTTGCTACTCTCTTTTGACAGTGACGTGTATCCACTGCAGACCTCAAACATACAATATCCTTTGAAATCTGGCACTCCAACAGAGTGGCAACTACATTTCTAAAAATGTGGTCCTGACCTGTGTCAATTGCAAGTGAATAAACATTGAACCAGTTCCTCCAAACATATTTTCACTCCCTATAGTACATCAATAGAGATCCAAATATGAAAAAATAGGAAAAACATTCTCTGCAGTAACGGATATCCTTACAGAGTCTGTTGATATTGCAAATAAACAATATTCAAACCTGATAGCTAGAGTTGCAGTAATTCTATTAGGTCTGGTCTTGAAAATATCTTTTGTAAAAAGAGTACTGAATACAGACTAAATGCATTTTTGTCTTTAATGCCTACATAAAGGCATCTAGGCACTTAGAGATTTAGTGGAATTTTTCACATTAGTTGCTGGCTCTGATTCAAATCAATGACATTTAAGTGCTACAAAGAAAAGGTGGCTATCTTGTTTTTTTAAGCACTAAAATACATTGTGAGCCTGATCTTTCATATTTTTAATATTATTGTGTACAGAGGAATTTGGGCACTGACATTTCTATTCCCTGAGATGTTCCAATGCTTCCATAAAAAATTCAGGACAAAATATCTACATTTTAAAATGTCCCTCAGCATGAATTTTCAGAGTAACTTTTATACATGAGCATCAAAATATCTTGATTTCATACTGCTATATTCAAGTTCTTTGAAGTTCTACTTTATTAAATTATTTACTTATAAAAGTAAAATTTCAATATCTGTAATAAACTAAAACACTTTAGTGTACTTTAAACAAAATTTAAAAAGAATAGAAATTATAAATAAATGATGTATTTCTACAGTTACAACTACATTTTTCAACATAAATTTAGCCTGGTTATGGAAGTATAATCAAATACACAGTTAAGTCGTAGGTAACTTCTGATAATATATCACTTTAGATACATTTGCTGAAATACAGATGTAGCAAAAAAACAGGAGTTTGAGATTGGCTTGTTCTTTTTCTGTCGTTCTGCTATGAGTTAAAATAACCATTAGTGGAAGGGACAACAAGCATCAGTGGGAAAGGCCGGCAAATGTAGTCCCTGTGTTTATTTCTTCACTTTAGTAAATCCTCAAATCTTTGTGTCTTTTTATTTTTGCTTTTGTAAAGACTTTGACAAATTTACTCTTTGCATCCACACTGGAAATTGCCAGTAGCTCATAGCAAGGCAGCATGGCTGTCCATATTATTTCCTGTTTTATACAGTGGTGCTTCAAGAATATTGAACAATATGTAAAATTCTTACATTCTCTAAATCTGAAGGGGATTATTTCAACCTCATAGGAGAACTGTGCATAAAAAGGCAATGTTTTGCTGCAAGCAATGTGAACTAAGAAAGAATATATAAATACAGCCTGAGACCAATAAATCTGTAACTGAAAACCCACTGTGGCAGTAAATGGTTTCCCTTTTATAATGAAATACCACACTGGCAAAAAAAATATATATAACTCAGGCTACCCCAACCAGTATTGGGCTACAAACTAACAGTATTTTGAAACAGAGAGTCCTTTCATTCTCTAGAGTGCTCTTTGGTCATGTTTCAAGTTTTCTTCTGTAACTAGAAGGGCCAAAAGCTTACTTGAGAAAATGTGGAAAGTGAGACTGTCACACAGTCACTTGCTCTATGGCTCAAAGTGAAACTCCAGATATTCCAACTACAGTTGGCAGCAGTACCAATGACCAAATTTCTCTTTATGAAACAAAGCACAAGTTGGCACTAAAGCTAAATTTCTTGGTTTGAAGAGAAAAACATTTATTCAATAAAGGAAAACTTACTTGCTGGTAGGGAGAAAAACAGAAAAAATTCTGTTTGGTGAACACATTAAGGAATAATCTTTGGCTACTAAGATTGCTGGAAGTTTTAAAAACCTTAAATGGTTTGTTTTTAAAGGAAAAAGAAATGTTTTTATTCACAGGATTTATGAATCTTCTACGGCTCAGGCACTGCAAGCCAGAAGCTACAACTGAGCTTTGGACAGTTTTTTTCTTTCGGTGACTTATTTGAGCTGCTCCTCTTCTATTCTTATTATGCCTTACTGTGCATGCTGCTGCTATCCACACCAGCTTTGGTCTAACAAACCTCTGCTGTTGTCATTCACTAGTATCTTAGAGGCGCACAGTTCTCTTGAAGCTTCAGAGAGGCAGTAACTTGCTTCAGGACTCTCTGAGGTACAACTTGAATTGCATGACATTGTGTAAGGCAGACACCTGGCCCTTTCTTTCTCTCTCACCCCCTTGCATGAGGTTGGGGAGCCCTTTTCATGCTTGTACCTGTGATATGGGTAGCTATGGCAGGGATGCAACACTTTGTGCCCTTCATGCCTTCAATGAGTTGCAGGTAACCACCACTGTCATCATCTTCAGCAACAGCAGAAGCACGCAGAGAACTTCTCAGGATGCTACTACTCAGATGAACAGCACTGATCCTAATCAACACTCTCTTGGGCACTCAGAGAGTTTCTCTGCATCTCAAAAGCCATGGAAAGGATCCTGTCCTCAGGCTTGTTAGATTTTGCAGAGGTTTCATTTCAATCAATGAAATAATATTTCTTTCTGTATCCTTCTTCAGAATTAACATTTCATGTGGTGGTTTGGCAATGCAGTAAATAAAAGGTTAGAGTCCCTTTTATCACCTCAGAAACAGCATGAAGCTGGGATGAATTCACTCTCCATGTTCAGATTTATCTTTTTGCTTGAAGGCTCTCTGCTGCAGTAGTTACTACTTCTTCAGCTCATTCTAACATTAGGTCCTATGTCAGCACAAAACTAGCACAAAAACAGCACTGGCACTAGCTCCCTGCCATATGCTCTGATCAACTTGACAAAAGTGTCATTATGTGACCAACCTATACTTTGAGTCAAGTTTGTATTACTGTGTGATCCTTTCCATGATGGTGAAAACAGTCTTGTTAAGGAGAACTCGCATGTTTGCATCTCTTGTGGATGCAAATACCTAAGTCTGTCCAAATGAAGTGCCGGAAATCCTTGTCTACTATCAAGTTTCCATTGAGCACCAGCTTCTGTCACCTCCACTAGGCAGAAGATGTGCCTTAAGATATAAACGTGTAATTTCTTTAACTGAAAAGTTACTCCACATACAACGCTGAGCTGATACCATTTTCCTCATACCATGAATTAAACAGTACAGATGTTGGATGCACTGTGGTTTAGCTCCTGGGAGTTTCTGCATGCAAATCTGTTCCAAAGTTTTCCCTTGTAACAAGAAATGGACATGACGGGGGAAAAATATATCTTAATTAAGCAGGCTGTTTGTGAGGTCAGTTTTTCACTCAGTTTTTCCTGAGAGTTGACAGAGAGAGAGAAGAGCAAACATACTGCACCACATTCTGGTAGCAGTTGAAGTTTTGTGATTAATTGCCCTCAGCTGCCTTGAATCGTTAAAGCACAGAGCACAAGAGTATTATGAGATTGTGTTTTGTTAGCTTTTAACTCTAGAGCTCTGTTTGAGTTTCTTCCACAGAAGTCAGAGAAATGGTTGTGAGAAGGAGGGATACCAAATTTTTCCCAGGTTCTGAGGAGAAGAGACCAATGATGCGCTGGCTTGTTGGACAGCCAGGTAAGAGGCTCATTCTGGGGACTATACTGCTATCCCATGATACAGCAACTATCTATACAGAAGAATAAAAAAACCTTTCCGTTACTAATCAAGCAGACACAGCCAAGGCCAGTGGCAACTTTTCAAAGTTAAAAAAAAAAAAAATATTATAAAAAAGGACCAGGTTTCATTTAAAGAAAATAAATTACACTGTCCAGCTCTAAGTCTGTGGACCCCAGAGCCTCTCCCTACTGAGGCATTTTACAAAAGTCACTTCCTTACCCTGTGTTGGTAGCCCCTCACATCCTCTCAGTTGCAGGATGGCAACTCTCTTAGGGAAGCACTCTCTCTGCCTTAATGTGAAGCAGCTGTGATTTTCACCAAAGCCACTTTACACAACACAAAGAGCCAGGTGAGGGCCTCTGTTGGTTCTCTGTTCCTGGCTGTGTTATCCCCCACTACTTGGGCTCCCTCACTTCTCATAAATGTTCCCTTTAAAATTATTCCCAGTTACAGTATGGAAGTTGGTGATGCATACCATATTCTAAATAAAGATTTGGCTCTGTTTAAAAACTTTCCTGACCTCATGGCCGAAGAAGAACAAAATAATGTATTAACAAAAACACAGTTCACTGCCAAAGAAAAGGAGTTCCTGTAAGGACTGAAACAATAAATCTCCTCCGTACTGAACTCCCAGAGGGAGTATGTTGTGTTTCCTCCTGTTCTTTATCAAAGTCCCCAAAATAAGCAGGAATGGGCAGTGACTAGGCACAGTCTCTACACACCTTTTTCCATGGAGTAATTAAGGCCTGCCTCAGAGTGAGAGAGCACTCCCTGCCCAGCTGTGCAAGGGAGAGCTGACAGCACCACCACCACCACCACCAAGTATGAAGCTCCGGGGGGTTGCCTTCTTTTTCCTAGCTGCACTCTGTGTTTTTGCTGTGGGAGGTAAGTTCTTTGGCTTTTTTGGATAGACTTGTCATATTTGTGGGGTGTTTTGCGAGCAAAAGTTTAGCTGTCAGTAGCTGGATATTTTGTTTTGGTTTTTTTTTAGTGCAGTGATTGAAAGACTGTGTGTTGGAGAAGAAGGTACTAACTGGTAGTTGAGTTATATGTGTTCTGTGAAAAACTTCCCTGCCTTTGTGTTTTTGTGACAGCTCTCTTTCTAGGTGTCATGAAGCTCCTCAATCTGAGAGGAGTTAAAAGCAGAAGTATATTTACAAAGATTTTCTGTTCTGATTTTCTTCTTTGAAATAAAGCATCTTTGGTAGAGATGGCTTTAAGGGGGGAATTGAAATGTCTGTCAGATTTTGCAAATACTGCTCTTGCAAATCAAGTCTATTCTGTTGGATTTCCTTGGCACTATGCCAGTAATAAGTTTGGCCAAGAGTATCTCTTAAAAATTATTCTAGTTTTGTCCCCAAAGGTATAGATGTTTACAGTATTTATTGAGTGAGATGCAAGTATAGGGACAGTATTAGTTACTGAGTGCAGTACCTTTTAAATGTGGGTCTCAAATGCACAGATTTAATCAAACTTTGTGGTGTTTGTATGGTCACTGAACTGTGATTTTATTATTCTTTAGCTTGAAAGATCATGCTTTTACAGTGGAATTAATTAGTAAAACCTGAAAGTGTGAGAGAAACTGTAACAAGGGCCAGAGTCTTTCATCACCTTTGTCAAAAGATACTTTTGAAGTCAAAACTGCTTTTTGTCTGTACTTTCAGTTGCTGACCCTCTGGTGTGAATATTCAAAACTAAAGCTTCCACAAATGCCTAGAATTTTGTGAATTGCAAGTTTAAAAAATGATAATACTAGATTGACTGATCTAAAAAAAAAGTTAATCAACTTTTGCTTAAATTACACGTTAAAATCTATAAATGTCTTTTGTGGTGTAGCTTATGCTATTGCTTGGGCTCACTGCTGCTAGGAAAAAAATCAATAAAGAAGATTAAAAATAAGACTGTGCCACAGAAAGAACTGCTTTTAAAACTATGTTAAGTAAGTACAAGCCCTGAAAATCTGTGTCGAGGTACTATTTATTCTCTGTCTGCTCCTTCTAGTAAAAATAGCCTTCCTGTCATTGTTAAACCTTTAATTTCACAACTTCTGAAAAGCAAAGTGGAGTTGGATCAAAAGGAGCATATTTAACACAACAGTCCATAAAGCTTATCAGAAAGCAACATGCAAAGGTGGGAGGAATTCTATCAATTTTATACAATCCTTTCTTTAAAAAGGATTTTGCCTCCTCTCTGAACAGGGCAGAACTGATGACGGTGAATAAGCACATTTCATATAGGTTATATTTTTTCTGAGCAATTTTGATTCTGTAAAAGTATTTTTTTAAATGCTTTATTGCAAGGTAGACATGGTAGTGAAATTCTTTTCAGAAAATTTAGAGTAAGCCTTTACCTTGTGAAAGTAAAAGAACATAATTGGTCAAGCTTCCTTCAGGCTAACCCATGCATCATCTGGTAAGACAGAAGTAGTTTTATTGTCTGTTAAATAAGGTTGTACCAAAGTCTTTGGATTTCTACTGCTTGTGATTACTAAAATGTTCTGGACATCTAGGCTGTAATGGCAGGATCCTATAATGTGAAGAGAGGAATGAATGATAACGAGGTTGATACCTGTCTCCCTCGTGCTCTGTCTCTCTTTTTTGAGCATTGGAGACATCAGCAAGACACTTCTCCAGTTGCTTAGAAACACTTTTCATATTTTAAAATTACAGTCAGTAAAAATTAGAGAAGGTCAAATCACACCCCGGCATTTTAATACTCCCTCCTCCTGGTTTTGGGGTAGTTCATCTTCAAAGCTTACCAAGACAAGTAACGTGTGGGCGTGCAGCCTCTTCACATAATACATACAAGCTGTTTGTCTTTTTATCTTTTGTAAATCATGCAGAAGTGGACAAGGATATTTTAGTATGTTCTTTACTAACCACAGTGAAGACTCCTGTGGGATTTCCAAATTCCATGCCTTGCCTTCAGCCTGTACACCGGCTGTGCTTTCTTGGTAAATTTCTAGTTCATCATGGGATCTTGCATCCTCAGAAGTCCCTAATGTTTTGATGGGATTAATCTTCTGTCAGAAAATTACTAGAGGCACAGTTATGTACAGATATGGAGGCCAATAGCCTCCTGACAACTTGTCCCTCTTCTCAAGGTTTTTCTCAAATCCTCGAGAGCTAAATAACATGCTTAAAGCAGGTGTTCCTTCATGCTCATCTCAAGGTGTTCAGTCCTCCTAGCATATTGCCCTTTATTCTTACCTGCTCCAAAACATACTTCAATGTTTTCTGAGTTGTTTCATAGCATTTCCAGCTTTAAGCAACAGAAGCCACTGGAATGGGTCAAAGAATATATTGGCAAAGGATAGTAATCAATACAAATGCTCGAGCCTGCATTAAAATGTAATTATTTTTTAAATGTGTAAAGGTGAAACTTGTTCTTGTAAAATAGGAGAGGAAAGGAATTGGCTTGTTCTTATAATGCAAGTGCTCAAAGATCACATCTTCCTGCACCTGGGCCTTATAACACAACATGGCTATGGCTGCATAGCATAGCAGGCCTTCACCATAAAGTGCCTGTAGCACACCACACCTTCCTTCTCACTCCGGCACCCAGGTTTCTTTCTTGCAGAACTGGTAGCAGAAAAGAGTGGGGCTGTGTTCATCTTGGCTTCAGTTTGGATGCATTCAGGTTATGTACTCAAATGAGGTAGCTGGAACTTGCCATCCTGTGTTGTACTGGGTGTGTGGGTGGCTGCATTTATTAACGTCTGATTAGTGACCCCTGTTGACAGCTAGCAGTACCTTTTTCCAAGAGCGCTTTTGTCAAAACTGATGGCACTACAAAAAAAAGCAAAGATGCTTTTTCATTTTTGAAAGGTAGGAGCAAATTTTGGCATTGAGAACCTGGCCCTAAGGCCACCAAAGCAATTCGGAACCATTCCATTACACTGTGGATCAACCCTAAGTCACATGCTTCCCAACTCTGCTCCCCATTAAGGGGATGCTGTGGAGCCTGGAACATCATCCCAACCCTACAAAACACTAGATTAATCCTGGATCCCAGGCTGATAGCTTGAGAAAAGTTCCACTAAAACAGAGCTCCTGTAGTGATTACATAAATTTGAACTCTGCTTTTGTCGCTGTTAACTAGAGATGCATAGCCTTTTCCATCTTCTCTGCTCTCAGCTCACAAGCCTTCAAGTCTTTTAAAAGATTAATTTTTAAAATTAAATACTAACTAAACCATTTTAAGTAGCTACATTTTTTGAGGATTGTCTCCCCTTGTGCTGTGTTATGCTCTGGGAGAGACCAGTAAGACACAGACTACCGCAGTTAGGTCATTGTCTCATTTTGAAAATTTGAGAAATGTGAATAGGCTTTAGATAACCTGCTGGTTTTCCACACCTTTACTGTTCTTGAACCCAAACTTTGAAAGTCTTGAGGGTTTGCCTGATGGGGGAAAAAAATATGCTTTGGGTGTTTCCACCGTTCCTAGCAGTCTGTAAGAATCAAAACTCAAATTGTTGTGCAGGACCTTACCACAGCCTTTAATTGAGCTTTTCTTTCTGCACAAATTTTTTCATTCATCTTCTTTTTTTTTTTTTTTTTTTTTTTTTTTTTTTTCCCCTGCTGCCACATTCCTTTCATTCATTAGAGCTTTCTCATTACACCAGTTTTGCCTAGTGGATTTTAAAGGTGCATTTATTGCTGGACTGAAGAAGATTGCTTCATCTAGCCCTACATCCAAATGCAGGTTTAGTGCATTTACTGAGGATAGAAGCAGATGGCTTGATACCTGCTTGATAAGGAGATTATGATTTGCAGCCAAAATGAATAGAAGCTGAATTTGAAGGCCAAATTGCCTGCAGCATTCAGCTCCAAAATTGAAAATACATATAACATGCCCAACATGCCCATCCCCAAATGGTTGTCTCTTCTGAAGTTTTACCAGAATGCTTTCTCTTCTATTTAGCTGTCTCTTTTACCTGGATGAAAGGGTAGATTTCATATTAAACTCTATTCCTTTATCAATTAGGAAAAACATCCACTGAGGCTTATGTTTTGGTTTGGCTTTGTGTTGGTCTTTTTTTCTGAATACAAAGAGACCTTCAGTTTAGTCTCCCATTGTTTATACATCTGAGTCCTGTGTGAAAAAGCTACAAAAATAGGAATTAAAAATAATCTTTAAGAAACTCTTACCTAGAGAAGGGAGTGGTTTTAACTGGTACCGTTCAGTAGCCAGGCTAATGTCACAGTCTAAAGGTAAATAATGCCTCACAGCAACATCATATGGGAAAGACATCCTTATTACTTGTTTTCTTCATGAAGGGGTGGTGGGGGCTGCTGTTGGTTTGTATTGTTTGCTGAGACAAGGAATGGTTTTCTTTTGCAATTCTGTAAACAAGCTGTGTTGGATTTGTGTGTGTAGCAGCTGTTACTTCCAAATACAAGTGAACAATTAAAGACCTGGCTCTCCTAGAAGACAAACATTTACTTTTGGTTTCAGCTAGCATTCTAAAAATAGGTGTCCCAGATTAAAACAGAAGAATCAAAATCCTGAGTTGCACCATGTCCTGCCATGCAAGCCACTGTTATTGTCCTAGCACCTGAGCTATCAGATAGTGATACCTTGGCATTCATCTGGTGAAAATGGATCTTTGGCCACCCTAACAGTGGCACTCTCTATCAGCCAGACCTACTTGCAGTAGGAAAAATGGTTTGACACAACTTAATATGATGCTATCTCTATGCTGTGCCTTCTGAACCTTCCTCCCTATATGAGAAAGCTGTGCTCTGATGATCACTTGCTGATATAAGGGCTCTAAAGGAACAAAATTCATAAGGTGGGATCTGCTGGTGTATGGGCCCCTTACAGGAGAGGTAGAAAGAGGGTAGGAAGGCCTCTGATGTGTGCTAGAGGCTGGTCTGGAGGGGCCCAAATTATTCCCAAATAATTTTGCTCTGAGAGCAGTTATACTCTGGAACAGGTTGTCCAGGCAAGTTGTGGGTGCCCCATCCCTGGAAGTGTTCGAGACCGGGCTGGATGGGTCTTTGAGCAAGCTGGCCTAAAGGAAAGTGGCCTTGCCCATGGCAGGGGGTTTGGAACCAAATGGTCTTTAAGGCCCTTTCCAACTCTAACCATTCTATGATTCTTTTTCTAGGCAGCCAGGCTAGGCAATGTCCCCTTTCAGGCCAGACTAACTGGCTAATCCTCCAAAAATTGCATTTCAAACTAGTAACAGGGCCAGGAGTATGATTGCTTTTATGTAGAAAGTGGATCCTTGCTTGACTCCATGTGAAAGTCCTGGCCAATTTATCAATGGACTATTTTTGCAAGTTTTAATCTCTTTTTTCCAATCACATTAACATGCTCCTGGGTGTTAGCTGCATGCTGTAGATCTCAGAGTGCATCTCAGGTTACTAAAAGCACAGAGCAAGTGGCACATAGTTTTGCATCATATTTATCTGCTGCAACCTTTCTGCCTTGTCTTATCATTCCAATTAAATTATACATTTTCATGGGATGGGAGCACTCCACCAGCCTTGCCGTCTAAAGATTTCTACAAGACATGTAATCATTCTAAAAAGTGCATTCAGTTTGCTTAATCTCATGATTTCTCACTGTAGTACTTGGTTTAAGGAGTGGATGTAATCAGAACTTTAAGGTTAAATCAGTTAAATCCCTGATTATATTAATGAGATGCTTACACTTCTTGCAGATTTCTTCAATAATCTTTAGCAGGAGATTAATATCATCTTTGGACTTGACAGGTTTGGCTATTGATGCAACAATTCATCAGAATGGCAAAAGCTTTGGATTTTGTTAGTCTGATGAAAACAGTGCCAGGAGATTTACTTACCTGCCTGGCCAAGGATTCACATTATTTTCCCTGTGAAATACCTTAGTTATTTGTTGAGGTGTTTTTTCATTGCCTGATAATTATTTGAAGTGATCAGAGCCTTATATATGCCTTCATTTTTATTTTTTTTTTCTAGTTTGCTCACTTCTTCACATGCTCAACACCGAGTCTAGGCTTTTATTTGAAATACAGTATTAATAACCTTCTAAATGTTAATGCATGTGATGCTATTTAATCTAGTGTAAGGACAGCCCTGAAATCATCTTTCTTTGACAGAAGAATTATCCCTCCTTGTCTCAGCATGGGTTATATATCACAGCGATATAGATTATGTAAATACGAGTGTTTGCAAACTCATCCAGTAGCTATGGAAGCAAAAACATTACCAAACATTGTCAGATGAAATGGCAAAAAAGTTAAGGATTGGTCTGGCAAGAAATGAGAAATTAAAATGTTTTCACCCCCAAAGTTCTTGTGCCAAATCTGGTAGAGGGGTGCCTTTGAGCATGCTACATGGCTAATGCTTCCAATGTCATTCAAAGTCTCCAAAAGTCAAAATTGAGCTCTTTCTTTTTCCAGGAATTACAGACTCTCTGAAACATCTACCAAAGTGTCCAAACTTCATTTCTCCTTGACTGCTACAGATGTAACCATTTTACAGATGGTTGTAAAAGCCAAAGTCTGTGCTATCTTGAAATAAATGTTTGGGGCCAACATGCAATTCAATTGCAGTTACTCATTTCTGCAAACAATTGGAAAAAGGGGAACATAACGATATTTAAAAAAGGGAAAAAAGAGGACCCTGGAAACTATAGGCCAGTCAGTCTCATCTCTGTGCCTGGAGAGATCATGGAGCAGATCCTACTGGAATCTCTGCTAAGGCACATGGAAAATGAGGAGGTGATTGGAGACAGCCAACATGGCCTCACCAAGGGCAAATCCTACCTGACAAGTTTGATGGCCTTCTACGATACAGCCACAAAAGGCAGAGCAAGGGACATCATCTACCTGGACTTAAGCAAAACATTTGACACTGTCCCACATGACAGAATCGTAAAATCATCTAGGCTGGGACCTCCAAAGGTCATCTAGTCCGACCTCCCTGCAGTCAGTCAGCAGGGACACCCCCAACTAGACCAGGTTGCCCAGGGCCTCATCCACCCTCACCTTGAATATCTCCAGGGAAGGGGCCTCAACTAGCTCCCTGGGAGAGACCAGCAAGACACAGACTACCACAGTTAGGTCTAGGAAAAGGACTTGCGAGTGCTCGTGGATGAGAAGCCCAACATGAGCCGGCAGTGTGCGCTGGCAACCCAGAAAGCCAACCGTACCCTGGGCTGCATCAAAAGAAGTGTGACCAGCANCCTTCCAGTATCTGAAGGGAGCCTACAGGAGAGCAGGAGAGGGACTCTTTGTCAGGAAGTGTAGTGATAGGACAAGGGGTAATGGTTTTAAACTGGAAGAGGGGAGATTTAGATTGGATATTAGGAAGAAATTCTTTCCCGTGAGGGTGGTGAGGCACTGGAACAGATTGCCCAGGGAAGTTGTGGATGCTCCATCCCTGGGAGTGTCTAAGGCCGAGCTGGATGGGGCTTTGAGCAACCTGCCCTAGTGGGAGGTGTCCCTGTCCATGGCAGGGGGGTTGGAACTTGATGATCTTTAAGGTCCCTTCCAATTCCAACAATTCTATGATTGTTAAAGTCCCTTTCTGAAAACTACCTAATTCTTTGAATTATGAAGCTTTCTGGACATCCTACAGAATTCAAAGCCTACTTTACCACAAAATATACAGATCTCGGAAATTATGCAATAGCTGGCTGCCCAGAAAGGCTGTTACAGTTGAGCAGCTTTAGCTTATGTTTAGGAAGAATTTTTTCCTGTGAAAGTCATTTATTAATACATTCACTGTGGTTCAGAAGGCAGTGAATGTATTTATTCTGTTTGGCTTAACTTGCCACGACTCACTACAGTAGTTTCTAACATGTAACAAGAGGAAGAACTTCTTAAAGATCTGTGCCAAATAACCCAATTGCCAAGATGTGCTGATGACAGCAAGGGTTGGACACAGCACAGGTATTAGAGGCAAAATACCTCCCAGTACAGGACTGGTTTCGGCTCTGTGTGCATTTTACCCTGTCTAGTTCAAATGGCTTCAGAGGAATCCATTATTTCTTTTTGCAAGCCATTCCCTGTGTTAATGGTGTCAAGTGGCTAGTGCATCTCAATGCTGTTGAATTTACATGAACTAGTGCACAATTTATTTTACTGGCTTAGTAACAACACTTGCAGCGCACTGTCTGCGTCCCCCCTTATTGCATTCACCTTGCATTTCTAAGAACTGGCAAAAACTGGGAAATGAGGATTGGACGTGTATGGAAGAAGTGGTCAAAGCAGAAAAGCAGTAGGGTTTTGAGTACTAATGGAAGAATTCATTCACAATAGTTGTAATTGTCATGAGGAATACAGTTATGCTAATTGCCAATAAAAATATAAGTGATGTCTATAGCTGTTCACCAACATGAGATGATCAGCTCCCAGCTCACCATGACTTGCCAGCATGCTGACTGCAATCCAGAGTTTGGACAAGCCCGAGCTTCCTGAGGATGGTCCACTTTCTGCTCCACTAGGAAGATGGTTATTAGTGTGGGTGCTGGTGTGGCTGTCACAGCAGTTTCCACTGCTCTTTGGTAACTTACGTCCTCAGTGCTGACCCTCTGCCTTGAGTGACAGCTCAAGCTCAACAGCTTTCTTTTTTTAATTCCTACTTTTGAACGCAAAGTATATGAGAAAAACATTTGAATTTCACATCTGAGTTTAGCAGTTGCATCAGACTGAATACTCATGTTATTTTGAATTTCTACCGGTCAGCTTTGCAAGATAGTCACAGACAAGAACATCTTCATCAACTATATGTGGCAGTTACAGCAATCAGATCTTGTCAAAGTTTATCCTTCATGAATCTTCAAATTAGACTGTACTCCACTTCAGACTTGCAAAACCAATTTTGGGCTTTCCCTCTGGGATATTCTGTTCCATTTAACCTTTGTTCTCCAGATAGTGTGGAAAAGATGAAGAAGGACTCATTGAACATGGAATTACATTAATTATAGAAGCAGATCACAGTGTTTTCACAGAAGTTTTCTGATGGGAACAAGTTTTTGATGCTCCAGAGGCTTTCAGAGCTTTGTCAGCAACAGAGTGGCATGGGCGGGTGTGGCTGAAACGGGTGTCTAGGCTGATCCAGGATGTGCTAAAAATAAACATATCATAGCGGTCTCTGCAATGACCCTTTCCTGAATTATACAATTAGTCATGCTGCTGCAGATGCATTTGGATCATAAACATAGAGAAGAACTATGATTTTACTAACGGCTGCAGCACATTGCAAAGAAGAGCTACCGATTGGCCTGGGCTCAGCTTCCCCTTTGGCTGTTTCATATCTGCCCTACCCAAACACGCTCTTTCCTGGGAAACAAAAATAGGCCTCCAAATAGCATGGCAAAGAAAAGCATTGTAAGCATTACCCAGAGAACGACAAAGTATTCTCTCTGTTTACTGGGTGGGGATGACTTACACCAACGCTCCTGTTCTTTCCTGTTGCAGGAGAAGGGGCTCTCCTTTCTTTTTTCTTCTCAGCAATGCACAATATGTAAAAGTCTCTTTCTATATAAAAACTGCACCCATGAAAGACGTTTGCAAAATGATTTAGCGTGACTAACACAAGGGGGGTGGCAGTTTAATTTTCATACTATAAAATAACCCTTAGTAACTCCTACTTTTTATCTTACACATGGACAGACAAATATATCACCATCAAAAGGTGACAATCTGGTGGTTTAAATAGCTTTAAAAGGTTTAATTAAAACCTATTAAATAGATTTAACAGGTTTAAATAAAGAGAAGCACAGAGCTTGGAGTCTTTGTCCAAGGCAGGCTGGAGTGCTGATGAGCATGCTGAGCACATTCATTATTTTATGGATTGCAAACAATGTGCTTATCCCTCTGTAGTACACAGTAATAAAAATATCCACCAAACTTCATGTAAGAGTGAAAAGTGCACTGAAAAAGCTTGCGATTAAAAGCCCTTGATAAGGAGTTTGAGTTTCTCTTGAGTCAATAAAAGAAACCATGAAACTGGCTGGTAAGTTCCCTGGTTTCCATGTCCACATGTGCAGAGAGGCAAAGCATGCCATGCTTGGGTTGTTTTTAATACTCAATAAAACATGGAGGCACTCATCCAAACCTATTCAATACCGTTTCCATTGAGGGGGAGCCCTAAACAACCTACAGCCATATTAGCTGAGGCCAGTCCTCAACAGCTGATTTTTCAGTGTTTCATGGTGTGGTGGCTCCCCGTGCTGAAGGTGTTTGCTGGGTGCTCTGAGCAGGCTTTGTGGAAACAGCGCTGTTTGCCTGGGGAATTAGTAATTCCCAGCAGCTGTCTGCTAGCACTTGGTGTTGGATCATGCTAGCCAGACGCCTGGGCAAGCAGGAGGAGCACTGGGGCAGTGCTGGCACCAAAGCTGTGTTTCCTGCCTTTCCACTGTTCCCTGCTGGAGAAATTGCAGCAGCTCCCTCCCTTTCCTTCCTCTCCTCAGCCCTTGCTGCTCGGTGCCTCCAGCCCAAGTACCTTCTGCAGAGCCCAAGGCCCACATTGCCCCAGTTGCTGCTGTTCATTCCCAGGCCACAGAGGAGAAGCTGTGGCACTGTCTGTGTTTCCAGCTTATGGAGCTTTGCGTTTATGCTGTCCCTTCCCTAACATCTTCTCACTCCTGTTTTCACATGCTTTTGCTTTCTGCAAGAACAGTACTATGCTCTTCTGCCCTGGAGCTTCTCCTTCCTGCTTTGGTGTCTTCCCCCATGCTCCTGCCCACGTTTCTTCCCACTGTTTTGTAGCAAGTCACCTCTGTCTTGTTACACCAGCCTGCAAACCAGGACCAGAAACTGCACCGGAGAAGTAGAAAGTCGCACTTCTATACAAATCCTGAGATCTTATATTTAAGAGAGGCGTGACCGAAAGGAAAGTAACAGCTTGGCAAATGGGAGGTGGTTTCCCACCTCCCCAGGCAGCAGGAGTCACAGGCTTCCAGCTGGTTGGCATCAGGTACCAAAGAACACAGTCTTTCTCCCTGCCTTATGGTTTTTAGCATTGCCTGTAGTATCTGACTACATCTCACAGGGGTTCACTTTAAACGTGACCATTGTAACTGTTCAGGGTTCACGTAGTCCTTACAGTTGCTGTTCTGAGATACTCAAAACAAAGAAATTCCTGTGGAGGAAAATAGCTTGTATTTCAGGAGACTGTGTTAAGAGCATCTGCAGAAGTGAAAAAAAAGACATTGTAAGACCAGGTTGGGAAAACACTTTGCAATTCTTACTCATGATGATATTGCAGTGGCGGTGATCCAGCATGGGACTGTTATTAGGGACGCAGCTTTCCCTACACTAAGTGCTATCACAGTGAGAATAGTTGTGTGCAGATATTATTGCAAACACATCTGAGTGTAAGTGTGAGGCATGACATCGCTTTAGCATACTGAAGAAATATGAAGGCATGAAGGTTGTGTATTTTTCTTTGAGCTTGCTTCAAATTATTGAAGTTTGCAACTGACTTTGTTTTATTTAACATCCTTTACCACACTGTTATCAGCTCTAGCCATTCACTGGTTTACATCAGAACCTTGATTACCACTTAAAAAGTCTAGCTGATGTGATTACGGAGGAAAGATTTAAAGTTTGAGTCCTTAAGGGTTCGGTATAACATAAAATGTACTAGAAAACCTATTACTTCTATGAAATCAATTCTTTTAGAACACAATATCTGCAGGGGTTTAACATTTTATTATTTTTTCATTTTTAAATGTTAAATTCATAAATTTCATATTTGTGGTCTTAGAAGTTTTGAATAGGAAGAAAGGCAATACTGTTAACATTCTACTCAAGTCTCTTCTAACATCCTTAAATCAATGTGTTTAGGTGCACTAGAGTTCTGCTGGAAGGGCTTGAGTAGGGCTTTGGGCAGTGTCCAAAACTTGTTTCTGCTCTGTCTGTGCAATGGCTGGTTGATGGGAGATGAGCTACTCATTTGAAGCAAACCATAATACTGTTTTTCCTTTGGAGAATGCCAGACCCTTTACACAAAAATGCATTATGAAAGAAGATAGAAATTTGTCTGAGGATTTAGAATAGGACATCATGAACCAGGAAAGAAAGATGAGGAGTAAAAACAGACATAAGAGAATTGCAAAAACTACACTGGGCTTGGGGAAAGATCAGCTAAGAGAATGAAGAGATGAAGCAGCAATAAATGAAAATGAAAGTGAAAATATAATAGACAACAGAGCTCCAAGGTAAGAGTAAACAGGTTGTCACGCAGCAGCTATTTATTGGGACCTCTGAGAATATCAGGGCCAGCTTTTCTCACAAGGACAGCTATAACTTTCTCCAGAAAGGACAAAATGTCACATGAAGTGTACAGTCTTCCCACGGATACTGGTGGAACAGCTGTTACAGGAGGCTTTATAGTGGTCATGGGGGCTGGCAGAATTGCCATTTGCTTCCTGCAAAAAGATCACTATTTCTTTTTATGGTGTGGAAAGACAGAAAGCAACAAAGCAACTTTGACTTCTTGACTTGTGCATAATTGCAAAGGCCCAGGGTCACACAAACATAAAATAACATAACATACAATAAAAAACCACAACCATAACAATGCTGTCTATAGATTGTGCTTTATAGCCTTGAAGCAGGGCATTAACGTGTGCAGGTTTTCTCAGGACACCTCTTCAGTAATTAGTTCCAGCTATAGCCTTTTGGGTATTGGTCTGGTTTTTGAGTTGGGGATATGTTGCATTTTCATCAAGAAAATTGTTAAAAAAACAGCATCTGGCTGTTGTGCCATCACATCACATGCTTGACACAGGCATTGAAAAACCTGCAAATTGCCCTTGTCCATTACCTCTAGTTTCATTTGCAGCAGATGTTTTATTCCTCTGTTGCAACCCCTCACCTACTTGAGTGCTGCTATCATGGCTTCTGTTAATCTTTCCCTCTCTGGGATAAACATACAATTTTTGCAATCCTCTTGAGAGGTCTTTTTTTTTTTTCTCGACTCCTGATGTTTTTTATGGTTCTCCATTAAGACCCATTCCAGGCATCCACAACTTTCTCAACATCCTTCTAAAGCCGGACCAAATACTTCAGCTGTGGCCTCATGGATGGGGAGATTTTAATGAGAACATATACTCCTGCCTACCTGGTGCAAGGTCAAGCGAAAAAATGTCAAACAAGCCCTTTCACTACTGTGTAGTGATAGTACTTTTCCATTAAAATAATTTCTTTTCAAAATCATATATTGATGACAAAACAGACAGCATTTGAATTCGGTAATTCATGTAATGAGTGTAAGCAATATATATTTTGAACGGTCTATGAATCTTTAAAAATGGTTTTGTTTTGACTCTGGCATTCTCTTTTGTATGAGCTGTTTCATGTGGTGTTTTAAACTTAGTGTTTTGTGCCCTGTAGTGTATAAACAGAACTACTGTTATAATAATATCATGCAGTTGTGTCTGGTTTTTTTCTGTCTTGATTATAAGCAGTGATAGGCACCTAATTAACACAAGGTCAAAACATGCTTATATTATTTTTACCTTTAAACTGGGAAGACTAATGAGCAAGACAGAGGAAAGAAATGGTGAGAGCTCCAAGCTCAGACCTTGGAGACTGAAGCCTACATCAAAAGCTGCAGTTTGAGGACAACTGTGGCTGTTGTTCAGCCCTGGCTGAATTCAGGGACTCCTTCTGAATTTTAAAAAAGAAAAGAGGTTTAGTGTTTCCGCTCATTAATTTCAAAATCATGTCTGAAGACCAGATTTCTATTTCACCATTGCTTTAATTTTAGAACAAACGTAGAATTGAAGTCCAAGCTGGAAATGACAGTAGATGGAAATTCTGTGAACCAGAAAGGAACAAAACAAAACAAAACCAAAAAACCCAACAGTTTCTCTTCTTTCATCTTGTCTTTGTGGCCATCTTAATTCCTTCTTATTTTTCCCTGTCACCCTTATTGTCTTACTGTCTCTGGGCCTTCCTGCCCATCCCTTCTCATCTTTTTCCTGTCCTGTTATCTTTCTCCCAGTTGTGATTTTTTTCTTGCCTTGTTATCTAATTTTAAGCATGATATTTTTTTTCTTTTTGGATCTTACCATCATCACCTTCCCTTTATTCAACCCTGTGTCACATCTCAGCATCTTTTCATTCTGCGTGTGTTCTCCAGACACAAGAGTGCTACGTCACAGGTCACCTGCGCTCTTCTGGCTGAGGGAGCACAGCAAAAGGAAGAGGTCTGCGTGTGGGCGCAGTTGCTGAATAGATTTTGGCTACCCCCAATTTGGAGTACATCGAGGTGCTCTCATATCAAAAGGGCCACTGTATCTAAATTTGCCGAAAACCATGTAATTGTAGCTTAATTGGTTGTCTGTCATCCGAGGCTGCAACCAACCTGGCATGAGCAAAAAAATTAATCTTTCTGTGTCTCTCTTTGTCTAGCAACAGTCTCTAATGTGCCAAAGTTCTTTTCTCAATCATTTTTGATCTCCTGCTTTTATCCCCCATAGGATTCTCCTTAGTCACAATTTAACATTGCAAATAAGAGTATAATAAGCCACAAGTTCTATCGCTTCTTTTCATCAACCAATTTCACCCGAAATCTTGGCTAGTTTTAAGCATTTTTGCATGTTGCTTTCAACTTGTTTTTAAAGTATACTTAATTGTCCACCATTTGAAGAAAACAATTAATTCATGGAACTCCACTCTGCTAATCAAATTTACCTTTGATTATATCTAGCCTGTGATAAAATCAGCAAATTGTGAATCATAACAAAACTGTGACTTAAACTCGCATTTTTTTTTAGCTTTGAGGAAATCTCAGCCTATCAGCATGATTATTAAATAGTTCATCTTTGAAAGGTGTTCCATCTAAGCATTGCAGTGGGCTTTCCACGAAGTCACATTGAGATTAAGGAAGAGTTAGGAAATGAGCCATCTAGTGCATTTAGCTGGTGTTACAGACATGGTAGTTACTGAAAGAGAATTCTAACAAACCATATGAAATGTAGGCACTGTTGGAAAAACATTCTGTTTCAGTGCTGTGGCCTCATGGCGTGAGGATTTACAGGAGCTTTGTCAGCAGCTCATAATGAGAATGAGAAGACGGAAAAATGTTCGTTGTTTAGGAAAACAAGATTGCTTTTTGGCCTATTTAGATGAATTTGTTTTCAAAGTATTTCAAGTGTGGGTTATGAAGTATTATTTTGCCTAGGTAATTAAACATAGGGAAAAACACTTTTTAAATGCATGGGGCAAAGGGCTATGCATAGCCTGAGTATTATTGACATGTCCTGGGGAATGAGGCTGGGGCAGCAAAAAGCCCATAGGGAACTGATTTTAATTTGATATGGGTGGGATATAGCTGTGTCAATTTGGGCCAACATATTCTGTGATGGAGGCATTGCAAAGGCATACCTAGATGAGATACTCAAGACAGTGGGGCTCACTAGGAAGGGGCAAAAACCCAGCTGAGGCCCATTAGAAGTACACAGGTGCCAAGAGGGCCAGTAACACCTTACACTACTTGAAAAGGAGTTGTAACGGCTGATCTGACTGGGCCTTAATATGTCCCTACAAAGATCCTGCAATTGTATTATGTATTTTAGGTTTTTTTCCAGGTTAGATCTGTGACTCTGGCAGGCCTCTGGTAGTGCTCGTGAAATGTTAATCGGAGTGCAGCACACTGAGCGAAGGGAACAAAGCTGACTGTTCTGCCCTGTAGCCAAAAAAAGAGAGAATGCCAGCAGATATTACTGCGAATGGAGTCACACAAGAATAGTGACATGCTGTCCTGACTCAGTTTTGCAATGTCTATATAACAGCATGCTAATGTAGCATGACAGGATGTCATGTTCCAAACCTGAAAGTACTGGGGGATTAGTCTGTGCCGTTTTGCTCTCCTATTCAGTCACAGAGCTGATCTCTTCCTCCTGAAATGTAACCATCATTTTCTCTCAATGGTGTAAAATGGTTGTGAAATGCTACTGTTTCTGGCTCGATGTAGTTTTTCGCCCTCTTCATCATCCCCTTAACTTCTTTTAGTGCAAAAATATGAACACACAAGAAATAAGACTGAAAATTTTATTTGAAACCAAAACTGTAGTTATTGCTTTTCAGCACAGCTGGATAATACAGAAATAATTTTGCTTTTGGTTTCATGGATTGTTTGTTTGGGGTTTGTTTTGGGTTTTTTTTAGCTGGTTTGTTTATTTTGTAATATTGGAGGCTTTCACATAATAACTTGACCTAGCTAGGATTTTTTAGGATGGCATCATTACTGCATTAAACTCCCAACAGCTGAAGCATTGGCTAGAGGGCAGTGGGGAGAGTCAGTCTTCACTCAACTTGGTGCTTCCTAAGCCACAGTCTGTGAATTCTCCTCTTCTTTCCCCTCACATATAGGGATCAGGGTGATGCTGAAAAACCCCTCCCTCCTAGCCAGGGAGCTAGTACAATTTTACTCCTCCAAGGCAAGAGAACAGGTGCTTCCCCAGGTTAATCCCTTCACCGTGAACACTCAGAGCAACTGTGGTTGTACTTGAGAGGAGGAACTAGCAAAAACTCTCTAATTGCCCCTGTGGTTTTTTTTTCCCCTGTCTTGGAAGGAGGTTTTGTCCTGGAGACACTAATACCTGTTGGAAAACAACCTGCGGTCCAGGGAGGGAGGCTGTAGCAGCTGGTCCTCATTACAGCAGTAAGGACAAGGCTAAGAGATTTAGGATACAGCTTGAAAAGGTTGCTAGCAGAGTTGTATGATTTGGTTGCTTCTGCTAATAGACTTCTGAACTTGATTTTCCAGGAAGGTCTTTGCTACTCTCTACTTTATGTGCCTGTGCTAAATAAATCTGGTAGGTGGCTGAATTAATGTGATTCTTTCTGTGTTTATTTCAGAAGATGGCGTTACAGACAGTACTGTCAATGCAAACATTTCTGCATCAACATCAAATTCTGGTAAGAGTTTAAATTCAGTGTTATCTGATATTCTGAAGTTCCCATTACCTTTTTAGCTTTCAGCTTTTCCAATTTCTAGGAGAAATTAGGTGAACTATTTCATGTAAGGTGATTGTAGAGCAACATACATTCCCTGGGCCTCATACAAAGTCTGATGAGAAGAAAGGATTGAGGGATCTTAGTAAGGAGAAGGTTAATTTGAGCAGGCTGCATTTTTTGTTTCGGGTGGAAAAGGCTGAAATCTTGTGAGTTCTTGAGCTCTCAAGGAGGGATCAGATATTCAAAAATCAGCTAAGATTCAATTCAAATGGTCATCAGACTGACAATAATTTGGGAAACAGCATCAGTTAAGGGATCGGTCAGCGGGGAGTAGCTGATTTGGTGGGTGTAGAGTGACAGAAGAGGACATGAACTTTAACAGTAAAGAATTACACAAGATATGCCAATGTTTGACCTCAGTCAACAAGAAAGAATATAAGTGCATAAAGCTATCATTTGCCAAAATGCTACTGGTAACTTCTTGAAACTGTTGATGTTGAGATTCGCTTTTGGGCATAAAGCGGTGGCACCAGTTTGTAGTTGGTTTTACTAGATCAAAGCTGAAGTCCTAAAACTATGAAGCCATTAGTATCTGCTTTATATAGCAAAAGTCTGTGATTCTGGTTTACATCTTCAGCTGACACATTCGGTTATCTTTATATTGTATCTTTGTAGTTACGAAAAATCAATATTGAATTGATTTCATTTATGTGAGCTAACTATCATCTCCTCTTTTGGTTTGAATATTGAAGAGTGCTGCATTTAATAAGTGATGACAGAAGAAAATTTGGACACAGTATTATATTTTTTTGATAACTTGACATTACTGAGTCTGTTTTGGAAATCAAAGCACTGAAATTACAATGATGTATGCTTGAAGTGCTAGTAATGGAGGTAAATAAGACACAGCTAGGTGAAGTATGCATATGTTATGTTTATTACAGCAGAAGAAACAGTCTCTTTCAAATTGTTTTGCAGTTCTTTTTGGTTTCCAAAACCCTGATGTTTATGTTTGTTTCAGAGACATTTAATAAAAGCTCGACACCTCACAGTGAATGAGTTCTTCAAGTGTTTCTCTGAATTTTTCTTGTCACAGAAGGGAAAGCAGTATTATTATTTATGCCTGTAAGAAAAGCACCAGAAGCCCACTAAAAGATCATAGCGCTTTATGGGTGTGGAACAAGCTCCCATGTATATCCATTCTTTGAAGCACTGCTATTGCTGGTGAACGTCCAGCAAACTGAGAGCAGAGGAAGAGAATCTAAGTCATATTTTGGAAGTTCTGGTGTGAAAATTGCATTTAGAAGTACTCAAATCTTACCAGAGAAAATGGAATGCCATGTTACGACTTGCTCCTGTTCTATTATGCTTCCCATCCATAAAAAGTGCTAGAGCACATAGTAGGACACATGTCAGATTGTTGTCAGGGATTGAAATGAGCTTCTGTAGCTAACGGTAGCACTTTCTGTTTGTATTGGATTACAGAATTGAAAACTGGACTCTTAAAACGGTTGCCTTTTTCCCTAGGCCAGATCCCTCAGCAGCAATTTGGCCAGTCTGTTCTCTTGAGCATGTGCCAGAGGCACGTAGGACCCACAGTATGCCATCCATGTGCAGCAAGATGAGCTGACTTAAACCTTGTTATTTATTGCCTTAGGAATGTTTGGGCAACCCTACTCACATCTTTGTGTACCAGCAGCAGCTGGAAGTGATCCTTGCTGCCCAAGGGAGCCCTTTCCCCTCCCCTCAGCCTCCAAATCTCACCCCTCTGGAGTGGAGTATTATGAGGATCTACCATACAAAGGGCACTAAGTTCACTTACTCATCTCATCCAATATATCCTAAGCTTTGCTGCACACCTCAGAGGAAGGCTTGTCAGGTGCTCTTTTGTTCCCCTGGAATATGGGTACAGAGGAAGACGGTCTGTGATAGTTGGCTAGAGAAGAACACTCTACTGGGGCTTGAGGTGTACAGAAAAAAAAGGGGAAAAAAATGCACAAAGACTACTAGAGCCTCTTCCCCTTCAGTTGTTTATCTGTAATACATAAGCTGTGTTCCTATGTGTCACTTGCATTTCTTTCTGGGGAATTTACATCCCTTCTACTATGAAACATGTATGCAGCAAAGTGCTACTTAGCAGTCCAGTCTGCCAGCATAGTGAACCCATCCATCCATCCATGCCAGGCTCCTTTCCCCTCACCTCTTCCATTGACAGTCATGCCAGACACCTCTATATTATTTGCAAAGAGCATACAACTCTTCCTTAGGGGACAGCTGGAAGATACAGCTGTTAATTTTCAGATGACAACTTGTGGATTGTCCACAGGCCAAATCTTCCCTCTTCCTAGTGGTTATACCAACCATAAGCACTTTGAATCCTCTTTAACAATATGTGGATAAGCCATAAGGTCCAGGCTTTAAATAGAAATTCACTGCCTTTGTAAGAGAAGGCAGCTAAAGGTATGTGATGTTTATTTAAGCATGATAAAATAAATCAATAAAGAAGTGAATGCCTTTCTTGCAGTAACAGAAGCTGTGAACACATCAACTTCACAAGCAACAACATTGCAAGCAGCAGTGGTGACAACAACTGCAATCAGAACTACAAAAGAATACACCACAAGCAGTAAGTGAAAGTTTCTTCAACCTAATCATTGATGCCGTTTCAGTGGTCATTCAGGAAATTAAGATAGAGTGCTTCTTGGCTTGGGAATTTGGTTTAATGATAGCAAACTCCTTGCTGAAATCTTGATGGTGTGTGCAGGAGCTTCCTGCCGGTCAGGCTCAAGGCAGCTCCAAGCCAGGCTTTGTAACTGCGTTTTCATGGGCTTGCTGTCAGTTGGGTGACCCACCTATGGGACAGGGAGTGGCTTTCTCAGCAGTGAAGGGAGCCCTGTCCCGGTTGGCTTTCAATTTAAATTAAATGTTCTTTTGATAATTTAAAACTAGGCTGCAAGCAGGGCAATATGTGTGTTTTGTGTATGTACATATGTAGGTATATAAAATTGAGGAAATAATTTGAATATTGTTCCTTTGTTAAGAATCCACGACTTCTTCGCCTAGTACTACACAACAAATAACACAAGGTACAACAACACAACCACCAGTAAAAGTGACCACTACTGCAGCAGATAAAAGCGGGAGCACAACAAACAGTAAGTGATAATTTTGTTGAGAAATGAGAAAGTGATAATTTTGTTGAGAAATGTTTTACATTTCTGTAAAACAGTGTAGAGTAATAACAAGAGATCAAAAAGAGTACTTTGGGTTAGAGATTTGGAGCTATTAAATATTAAATAGCTTTAACAAACCTTGCCCTAAAATCTTACACAAATAATGTTAAACTTTTAATTTGTAGTGGAAGTGATCTGAAGCCATCATGCAGGATTTGAATCTCCCTGTAACTGAAAGATGTATTTGGAAGGGGTTTCATTTTTTATTTCCTTCTGTGTTTGTTTTTTCAAAAAATTAGTATTTAATGAAAAATAAATGATTCTTTGTGATCAGAGTGGTATCAGAACCGCCTCCTTTGTTTTTTATTTAATATATATTACAATGCTGCAGTTAGTTATGTTCTATATTATTATAAGTCACAGAGCTAAAAGCAGAGAGGTGGTACCAATTGCTCTGCATCAATCTTGGGAAATACTTTTGTTCCCCATAATTCTTCAGAATAATATGTGTTGGCCCAGTGTATCAGATTTGAATTCTAGAAAAAAAAATAATTAAAAAAACCCCAACTATGTGTCCAGCAAGTAGTTGGATTAATTTGAAGAAGTATAATAACATCCAGAAGGAGTTCAGTAAACTTAAGATGAAATTCAGCCTGGGTTTTTTTGTCTATGAACTGCACTGTAAATGTTTGCTCAAGTCTTTTGCTGAACTGGAGCTTTGAAATATTCCACTTTTTATACTTAATTGATTCAAAAAACTAAAAATAAATACTCTAGATATTTAACTCAGCAGTCAGTGGCATACCGGTCGGTATTCTCCGAGTTGATATTTAGGCCATGCTGGACAATGACAAATGAACTTGACTTCTCTTCCCTTAGTTTCCTTGCCTAAAAAGAGACTCCTATGAAACAGTTTGCCTACTTTCTCTGAATTTTTCTTTAAAGCTACCCCTCATGGACCCAAGCCTGCTAAGCTGCCTGGAGAGCAATTACCCTTTCACTTAGCAGTTACATCTTCTACTGATGCAGCTTTCCCGCTGTGCTTGGTGTAGGGAGTAGTCTGATTGTCAGCCTGAAGTCTTTTGTGTTTTGGCTAGCTTTTAAATGCCAGTGTCAGTGAGTCATGGGATACAGTATGGCTGATGCACAAGCTGCTGAAGTGATACTGAAGGCCACAAAAATTCTTTTTAAGCTTGCATTTCTGACCCTGTGGGCCTGTCCACAGCCCGTGGCATGGTGTACCACATCACGGAAGAGATTTCTAGTCCTTTCGGTTTGGCAAAGGTTCCTGGCTTGCGGGCACCAAAGCAGCACGGGCACCTGGAACTAAACATTAGTGACAGGTAGAGCTGCCAGCAGGGAAAGGAAAGCTAACGAGGAAAGGCATACATGCTGGTGCAGCTTAGCTTCATCCACTGCTCTGCACTGATGCCCTGAAAAACTAAAACTAGTGGTGGATATACAATGGTGCTGGAGGTACAATAGGCCTGAGCATGAAGTTTTCGCCAACATGCCTCCTTTCTGTTCCTCCTGTGTTCTCTTCCCATCAGCTGGGGTTCAGTCTCTGGTTGCTTGGGCTGTGATTCATTTTGAAAAATCTTCATTTAAGCTAAAAATATACCCCAAAACATGTGATAAAAATGGTTGGTAAATTAATCTAAAAACAGGGCTTCCCTACCTCTTGCTCCCCTTTGTAAAAAGCGAAAGAAAGAAGACATGTGGAACTGTCCTGTATCAAAAGACTTTGTTTTCTTTCAATGCTAAGCAGTATTTGGGAAAACTGTTTATTTGAAAACCAATTTTAGTGGTTTTTTAAAGAGAAAATTCTGGTCTACCTTTCAAGAAAGTCATAGCCTTGGTTTCAGCACAAAGAGGTGGGACAGGATGGAAGGCAGTGACTTTGGGACAAGGCAGAAGGCTGTGCAGATGTGTGGCCAGCCTTTATAGAAAACCCACAGACCTCTCAATCACTGTCTGGATGCTCGCTACAGCCCTGTCTCTGTTTCCACTCCATACATTGGCCTGATGAGGTGCTGTTTGCTTCATGACACCCTCCCAGCCCTTGGCTTCCCCAGGAGCAGCACAGGGCTGGGGAAGTCACACAACTTGAAGAGAACACAGGAGTAGCAGGACTTCTACTCTCATAAGGAACAGGAGATGAAAGTTCTCTACTCTTTTTTTCACTAGCACTCACTTCTCCCCTTTTTGGGGCTGGCTATGTGGGACAGAGGCAGAAATTGGCAGTACCTTTATGACACTTCAAATTTTACCTATGGTACATCTGATTTTTAATAAAAATCATGTGTCTCTGTTGTTTTGTAAGGGAGGTCATTGCTTTCTCTGCTTCAATCCCTGCTAAAAGCTTCAGTGAATGATCACATTCACACAGTACAGATTTGACAGGACTTCCTGTCTCTACTGCAATTTCTGTGGCTGCTGTCACCTTTTATTATAAGTTCAGGAAAAGCCCCCAGTGCTCCACATGCTATGAAATCATGCAGACGACTTTGTTTCCCCCTCTCCCCCCCTTTTTTTTTCTTCTAGTCTTCAGAATTATTTTCCTCTACAGGCCATAAGTACAATCTTCTCCTCTTTGCGCCCCTGCCCTGTTTATTATACTGGAAGCCAGCAATTAGACTCATCTCCTTAACCTTCTTGCTTATTAATATAAGGGGTCAAATCCAATATCTCACATTTAGGCAAAAGAGTGACCTCACTTGTGCAGTCCAGGCCCCAAAACAAGGATTTATATGGCACTACACTACAGCAAATTGCATCTGCAATCAGGATTTTGTTTGTCCTGGAATTATCACCGAGGATATGAAATAAAATGTAACAAAAGATTACATTCTTCCTTGCTTGGAAACAGAGCAAGCGTCTTATGCAAGTTCAGTGCTCAAGCTACTAAATTACAAGTAAGAGTGGATTTTGTGGCTGCCGTGTTTCTAATTTATCTCATGCCACTCTCCTGGACGATGATACATTGTGGTGCAATGGAATATTAAATACTAAATAGTGAGAAAAGGAAAGAGTCTATGAGATACTCTTCCTCTTTTTATTAAACTACTGGTAATTAAGAAGGAAGTTATATTTCAGTAAAACTACCTGAAAAGGGTAATGGGAATGTGGATTACTCAATAGTCTTCAGGTCATTACCGCATGCTACAGGTAAACACTGAATATGGTTAGCTGCCGAGACATGTTAGAGAGATGTTTTGAAACATATATTTTGAAATACTTGGGTTTTTTCGCTTACCAGAAAATGCAAAGCCAACAGACAGCAAATACAACCAAGCAGGCGTGTAAACATTAAAACTGAGATCTGCTTGGTTACCTCCCTAGCCAATTTCCATTCCTCTGAACAGGTGTGAAGTTGCATTGGTTTTGCTACTCTGAACTTTGAAAGTTTTCATGAATACATTCATTAGTTCAAGTGGTTTCTGAGGCTATTGATTACGGGGGTGAGGCCTGTATATGTGTGTTTTTGCTAAAGTATGAGCTCAAGGGGGAATGTTTAGTCTTCCACCATACAAAGCCCTCTGTCTGTTGTTTTAACATAGTTTGGGTGTAGTGCCTTCTGCCCTGTAAATGTGTTTCCTTGATTCATTGATTGGAGAAGTATGGTGTTAAGACACGAACAGATGCCAATATTCTTTGCACTGCATAGAGTATATGTAGAGTATTTGGCACTTACTTCAAGCATCTTATGATGCCTAAGCTAGTTAGGTAACAGACTACTGTAGAGAAAATTTGAAGTACTATTGGTAAATGCCAAAATATATGTGGATTATACATAGGTTAAGTAGAAAAATCATGCTAAGATAAAGTGAGGATATGTGTCAAATTTCAGCTAGTTAAAGAAAATAAAGAGTTATCAGAGCACAAAGAGTAAGGAAATACCTGAGGCTCAGATAGCAGCTTTGCAGAATGGCTTCAGGTTCCCCGTTGTTGATTATCCCTTTGACAAATATGTGTTAACACACTGTCATTTATCTTATCAAAATACCAGCAGGGAGAGCTGCATCACTATCAGGGAGTTATGTCACTGCAACAATCAGCCCAACAACAATCATCAGTTCAGATGGCTATTTTACAGTCTTTACTGCTTTATCATTTTTATTCATAATCAGCTGTTGACAATAAACCCACTAACCGATGATGGGAGTGCTTTTGCAGCAGCAGCCACCTTTCTCTGCTGTGCCGCTTTTCTGTGAGCCCAGGCCTCCCCCTGCCAGGCAGGCAGAATTCCTTGCTGCAGCTGGCTGAGCCGAAGCGTGATGAATTACTGCAGCGATGTGTCAGTGGGGACGGCAGAACTGAGTCACCGTGTGCCTGCGCAGAGTCCCCCGCCTGCTCCCGTGCAGAGCATGGGCACCGCAGTAAGGACTTGCACTGTCTCCTCCTGTTGAGATCAAATTAAAGCTTGCATAGATATGAGTTATGTGATTTACCAAAAAGGTAGATTTCTAGCAGGCATACTGTGCTGCCAGTGCTGCCGTTGTGTACGTGAGCAGTGGCTGGAAATGGATGCTTCTGTTCCCATAGGCTTTTGGCGCAGAAGCTATTCGAGCTGCAAAATGTGACGATGGTAGAGCCTATGCTGTGTATTAGGCATAAGCCTTGGATGCTGCTTAAAAGCCGCTTCAAAGCCACAAGTCAGCAGAGAATTGGGTTGCTAGGATTTAATCTTACAGTGGAATTAAGTCAATCTTCCCCACCAGGTTGCGGTTTTTGTCTTGGAAGTGGCACACAGACTTTTGCACTGTAGCACGTGCACTTCACCCCTTGACACCAGGAGCAGGGAGCCTGTTTTGCAGTCTGCTGAAATAAATGCAATAAGCTTCACACCAAGCCATAGGGAAAGGTATGAGTTATACCTGGTGCTATCCCTGAGTCGCAGGAAGAATCTCATCCAGCCTGAATTTAAAAAAAAAAAAAAAAAAAAAAAGTGGAAATGCTATAATCCCCTGACAAGGCATATCCAGCGCGCACAGCCCATGTTCCCAAGAACAATCTGTTCTCACAGCTCCCAAGCAGAAGAGGAGCACCCAGGGCTGGGCTGCTGCCAGGACTGATAGGATGCCTGGAACGTGTGATCCCCATGGGAAGACAGCTCTCTGCAGGGTTGCAAGCAACTGGCTGCCTCCCTCAGCATCTCCCCCACACGCCTGATTGTTTTGCAGCATTCACAAAGTGTATTTGTGTTCAAATGTCTCTGCACATGAAAGCTCACTGTTCTGCCTTACTTTTGATTCTTCCATGCAAGCTTTTACTAACTTATGATAAGGGAGACACAAGATGGTTGCTGTTATTGTTACAAGCCCATGTGTCTTCAAGAGAGAAGTAGGTTCTCTGGGTATTTTTTTTTCTTTTTAATTGATCTCAGATTAAAATTCAGCATTTAAAATTGGAATCTCAAACAACCATAATAAGAACCAAAAGTGGAAAAGGTTAGCTTTTAAAACTTTGCTCAAAGCTTCTGTGGTGATAATGCAGGAATGATTAAAGTTCTCAGACTCTTGCATTACACCATAGGAAAAAATGATGTGGAGGGGCTTTTTACACTGACCTCTACTGCAGATTAAGCCTACATATTGAAAGGGTACAATACTGAGTTTTCTGGAGGGACCTCAAAGTAAAATTATGCTTCTCGTCCACTAGAATTCCAATGAAAATTTTAGGCATTTAACCTTGTTTAGCATAGTTTTCAGCTTTATTTTCTCCCATGCCTTGATCTTCAATGATACCATCCCTGGCTGTCTGCTTCCTCTTGGTTCCCAAAGCTGCATGAATCTTCAGACTCTAGTGGCTTCAGCTCACTCTTTCTTAACTCATTGATTTTTTTGAAGGTTGTCTCTCTGAGGTATTGCACATAATAAACAAAGGAGGAGGGGAAGATCCAAGTTAAAGGTGTGTGGTAGAGCTTCGGGTGTTGGGGCATTTTTCCTGAGAAAAAGGTTTTTTTGAGGGGCCAAACTGGTAATCAGAGTTTTGAATAATGTGTATGATGAAGCATTCCTCAACATTCATGTGTTGCACATGCATGATGTTGCACTCTCTGGACTACCTTGTCTTAAAATTTGTTTTAGTTCCAGTGTTTGAAATTCATATGAAGAGGCACTGAAAACAGTTTACAGCTCAGTCACATCTCTGATTTATATCAGAAAGGAAGTATAAGGTTACTCTTGGGCAGCCCTATGTTTTATTCAGTAGGCACTGTCTTGCCTGTTGTTATGCTGAAGTTTGAGCATAGATGTAGGAATTATCAGCTGTGCTGGAACAGCTTAGATTCTTTCTTCTTGTCATTCGGTGACCTTCAGTTCCACAGGCTCAGGCCATCCTCTGCATCACCATCTTGGTCTCACCCTAGGCTGCAGATCTTGTGACACAGATGGTCTTGATCCTCTCTTGACTCTGTGAAAGAAGAAATAAGACACTTTAATTTTTCAGACGTTAGTTTTCAGGGATATGTTATTTCCTAGGCCTTAACAGCACCAATTAAAATAATTAACTGTGCTCTTAAGTACAACCCCTAAAACTTTTTACAATATCACATTATGTGACAGTTGTGGGCTGAAGCCCAGGTTTGGGGATTTTTTTGTTTTCATATTTTGTTAAATGAAAGTTAGAGGGCTGTAAGCCAGCTTCTCTCTTTTGCTTCAGTTGCTCTTGGTGCAAGACTGTCTAGTTATTCTGGGCTCCCAAGTCAGAGCTCTAGGCTGTCTTCTGGAACAGATGTGAGGCTGTTTCTGATGCTAAGATGTACTTTAAAGATGCCTTAACTATGCCAGTAGTAACAGCTCTGTAGGTATGGCTTGTTGCTTGACAAGATGTTACCAGAAGCTGTAGTGCTTTCTGACCTTAAATCTCTTCTGTGATGGTGGGAACATCTCTCTGAGGGATGTTACAGGATCTAAGAAAATGCTTATAAAGGTGTATCTTACTTGAATGTCTGTCTCATTTCCAGCTACGCAAGAAAGTGGAACACAGTTGGCACAAAATGGGAGTTCGAGTTTAGATTTTTTATCTACTGAAGGATTGCCTTTTTCTTCTACAGCCTCCCTACAAAAAACCACTTCTGCTCCTGCAACCTCAGGTAAGTCTTCAAAACATACACTCTATTTTCCTATACAAACAGCTACAAGGATGCAAGTAATTTTGAATCTCTTCTTCACTTGTATATTGTCCTGGAATGAGGGCCACCTCCTTATTCATGCAGGGTATGCTGTGTCTGGGTCATCTAGCTCTGAAGTTACGATGAGTGATAGGTGAACTTCAAACTATTCATTTGGGATATTCAATGTTGTTACAGGAGGATATAAATTACAAAATATAATAGCAATCTTTGTATATGCTGTATGTGGACATTGTGTAACATTGACTGCCAGAGAAGTTTATTGAGAGAAATTTTCTGGCAAAGCAGAAAGGAGACAAGGGAGAGAACAGCTATAATTTTTACGATTGTTAATAAATTTGGAGGGCAAGTTAATGCATGTCACCAATTAAATAACATTGTTCAAAGTACAACATGGTCACACAGAAGGTCAAAGAGATATTAATCCTTCCCCACTCCAATCTAGTTTTACTGTTTTTCTACATGTGTTTTGGTGTATTTATCCACTAAGCAACAGTGAGGTGAAAGTAGATGGCAGGTCATATGAGTGACTATTTAGTATGCTTCAAGCTGGCTTAACATCCCTAGATTTCGAAGAACCACTTATTCAGATTTCCTTAAAGTCTCTTGAGCCTTCACTTCACTCTATACTTACTTTCATCTACATGTGTGTAAATCCAATAAGGACACTGACTTTGTTTGCATATGCCAATTATTATTAATGTTTAACATCCCCCAAGGGATGTGAGACTCTTTTAACAACTTCTGGATTGTGTTTGTGGGAGATAAGAATGCACATGTACTGTGGTGATTTCTTTTTTTTTTTTTTTAGAGGATAGGATTGGATATAAAAGTACTATCATATACTCAGTGTGCACTGAAATGCTTAGAAGTATGCAAAAAGATATTATACTAATAATCATTTTAAGGAAGTTGAGTTTTTTCATTTTTAGTCCAAGGCCACTGATTTAGAGAGAATTCTTTGCAATTATTTCAATAAGCTTATGCCCTATAGCACATATTGTGAGCTGTAGTTACTTGATTATCCTGTTAAGTTTTATGTCTTTTGGCAGATGTATACATGGTATGGAAACCTTACCGTTAGTACACTGCAATAAAGCAGTAAATTACAGTGTTTTGTTAAAGGTTCTTTCACAGAGGTAAATTCTCCAGGTTAAAATGTAATTATAATACATATCTGACTGTGGATGAAGTATTGAATTACTTATTATAGAATCATAGGATGATTAGAGTTGGAAGAGAGCTTAAAAATCATCGAGTTCCAGCCCCCTGCCATGGGCAGGGAGACCTCCCACTAAACCAGGTTGCTCACAGCCCCATCAAGCCTGCCTTAAACACCTCCAGGGATGGGGCATCCACAACTTCTCTGGGCAACCTGTTCCAGTGTTGCATCACCCTCATAGTAAAGAATTTCTTCCTAATATATAATCTAAATCTCCCCCTTCAGTTTAAAACTATTATTTACATTACTTATACAATTTCTTTTTACATTTAGAATTTGCCCAGAATGTTTTAAAATCTTCCTTGGGTCTGCTTGTGAATATCAATACCTTACTCGACTTGCTTTGCTGTAAAACCAGTAAGTCTTCTGAGCTCAGTGTCCACCCAAGATACGAGGACTGGCTGAAAAGGGGACCATCTGTCCAGGGGGAGTCAGCCTAGGTGATTGGCATAGGTCCCATAAAACTGCCATTTCTAAATCACTTTCTCCTGCAGCAGGATTTCCACACTTACACCTTTCCTGTCTCCTCACAGCACCAGCTCCTCCTTGTTTTGCATCTTAAACACACAAGAAAACCCATTACTCACTCTGAGTTAGGTAGCTTATGCCAAACTGGTGTACCTTTAGACCACCTTTACTCCCTTATTCTCTCTCTATGTTAAAGACCTTAATAAAAAATGTTTTAGCTCCCTCTAAACAGATTTATTTTCCTATGTACGACTGCTCAGGGCCAAGGGAAGCCATGTGCTGCACCCTAAAATAATGCAAGTGTGAAGCTAGTTGTTTCATTCTGTGCTGAAACTAGAAGAAATGCAGACTCTGTCATTGCCATTAGATTATTCATTCCCGGCTCTTTGAAACTTCACACTAAGGGGTTTCTATAGGGGCTGGATATCTGTTGTTCACCAGAGTAGAGGATGGTATATGCAATGGGGGGCTGGCACTGCATCCCAAAGGGGATAGCAGAGTTTACAAGCCAAAGGCATCTAAACCACAGCTCCTGCATGAGAGCCCAGGGGAAGCCAGATTAATGTTAAATTGATACAAAACAGAACACTTCTACTTGGTTTGCTCAACCAAAATAATTCAGCTGGCTAACCTCAAAGCAAAAGAATATTTTTAGTTTTGAGATCATTTTCCACTTGGGAAGAAAAAAGCCATTTTGGTGAAAATTTCCTTTCTTACTGCAGAAAAAGAAAAGAGCACATCTTGAAGAGAAATTTCTAATCAGCCATATCAAAAGATCAGAGTGTGGGAGGAATGCCACAGAGAGCTGGAGAGAGACTGAAACGAGTGGGGGAGCCTAGAAAAGAACTTGGAGAAACATCAGAGAACAGTATTGCTGTAGTAAAGATGATTGAATCCACCAGCCAGGGAGGAAGGGCTGTGTAGTTCTCAGCCGGGTTAGAGAAGGGACTGTTCTCAGCAAAGAGACAACCTGTATGTATGCCATTGACACATACACTTTTTCAACTTTAACTTTGGCTGTCAGATATAACTCCTATTCATTCTCCACCTCCACATAGGATTGCTTACTAATATTTAATTTTCTCCTTCTGTTCAATTAGTGAAAAAATAGACATTTAATGGGTCAGTCTAAATACATCTGTAAATACATCTGAAGATCTGCAAGCACTGTAGCTTTTTATTCTGTGACCTAAACAACGAAAAAGTCCGTAAAGCGGTATGAGCTTAAGTTCACCCAGCAGGATGGTAAGATCAAATGATCTATTATAATAAACTGCCAGATGAATCAACCTGCTGCATCTATTGATATCTTTATTGCACTCCTCCAATTATAAATCCTACTCACTTGATTCACAGGAGGCATCTCCTTAAGAAAATGCTTATGACTAAGACAAGGAGGGTTTGACTCTTTCTGTACACAAACTGCATAGGAATTTTGCATAGTGATATTAGGTAAAAATTACTCACTATGTCTTCAGCTTCCTCACCAAAAGAGAGACACAAAATCTGAAATTCCTAGGAGATGTACAATATACTAAGAGCTCATTAAGCACAATTACAGATCTATAGCATGGTCAGGGCAAGGAGGGTTTTTTGAAGTTCTTAATGTTGCTTTAGTTTATATTGTGGTATCCCCTCTGAGTAATCAGCCAAATTTATTAATTTGTTTTGCCAGTGAACACGGTTTCTTGTGGCTGCCCTCCAAAAACAGAAGCAGATAACTGCAGGGTATCCAGGCTGCTTAGATAGCAGTTGTTGGAGAACAGAGTGAGGAGAGGTTAGTTACTGGTCTCCTTCTCCATCTGTCAAGTTTCTAACCAGTGCTGAACTGACTCAGGCAGGTATTTTTCAAATCAAACAACGGCCACGCACCAAATATTTTATCTTTGTCCTCCTTACTGCACAACGAGGATTCAGCACAGCCAACATGGCACACCTCGCTTTTCATGATGAATCTGGAAATCTTCCCCAATCATTTTTGCAGAGCATCTGCCCCCTAGTTCACCACCCCAAAGGATGTGGTAAGCTCTGAACAGGCAGCTCAACTACAGTAACTGTGTTAGCAAATGAAATGCTGACTTTCCTTCTGTCCGTTGCTTTCTGTGGAACAGCAGTATGTGACTGCACTACCAAAAAAGGGCACTGGATGGTTATTTAGAAAATGCAAACTGAAATCACCTGCTGCTATGATAAGCACAGCTTTGTTTGTGTGGCAGGACTGAGCAGCCTCTGAACAGAGGGTGAGCTGACGCCTTGCTTGCATACTGGCAATGGGGAGAGAGAGAGAAGGGCACAGTATTTTTCCTATTTAATTTCTCATTTTCTAGCAGAATCTGGGTAAGATATCTTTGGGAAAGATGTTTGTAGTTTTATTGTGTGTCAATATGTGCAGTTTTTTAAAAATAACAAAGGCTCAGGAGGCTACTGCAGTCCTTGAAGGAAGGGCAGCAGGCTACTGTCACATTTCCTACCTGGGATCATTTCTGCTGTTTGGGTTTACTGAAATGAGATCTGGCTGGGACAGCAGCATGGATTTTGGTTGTGTTTGTCAGTAGTGAACTGCGGGTTGTCTGACCCTAAGTCTTTGGGATGAACCTGGCTATCAGTCTCAGACTTGACATGCTTTTTCAATTTTTTATTTGCTCTAATTTGAGGCAAGATGGTTCACTTTTTTTTTCCCCCCCCAAGAGTGAAGGTAAGGGAAAATGTATAATTATGTTATAACCTTGAGGAATTTTCTTAGGAAAGCTCAACTCTTCTCAGACTTGGGAGATAAGGCTTAAAATTTCATAGAGAAGTGACCTATTTGTAAGACTTGACAAGGTCTTCTGCCTTTCTCCAAGAGTACGTACACACAGGACTCTACCGTTTGCCTGGTCAGCCATTTCTGTGTGATCATACGTTACTTTTTCCATGGAATCCCATTCTTTATAGGCTGAAGGAGAGGCAGTATTCAGGTAACAAGGAATCGTATCCTATTTGGATGTTTCTTTAACGCGTTCCATTCTGTGTGTCGTTCCAAACCTCCTTTGATAAGTGAGTTATTATTTTCCCGAAAGCTTTTCCTTGGCTATTGTCATTAATGTTGCCCAAACATGCTATAAACGTTGCCTATTGAATCATCACAGAGATGCTTTCTGAGCAAGGTGACACTGCTTTTTGCAGATGGATTGATGAGATGCTAGGAAAGCTTAGGAAAAAAAAGTCTCCTCTGGATCCTAGGAAGACAGTGGGAGATAACTGTGTATACTCTGAAGGTATCTTCAGAATACTTAGCTTAGTAATATTTAGTATGTTCAAGAATAGCTCTAACTGCTGACTTTCAAGTATATGGCTTTTCAACCTGAATGCTGTTTTCATGCATTTGTGCTTAAAACAAGGTTAAAGCTCTGTCACATGTTGTCAGCAAAAGTGGTTATTTGCACCCCAGCTGCTCAAGTGACCCACAGTTTTAAAATAACACACTTCACTCATGTTACAGCTCTGGCTGTAGGAGCTGTCTTTGCACAAAGTATCAATCCACACATCACAGAAAGAGCAGTGAGAGCATAAAGGTGGATTTGTACCCCCCGAAAAACCGTGTCGGAAGGGGAGTCCTGCAACACCAGGCACACAGGGCGAGAGGCTTAATGGCTGCCCAGAGTTACGGCTGCCTTCGTACCACTCCCTCTGCAGTCTCCCAGCCTGGCACAGCTGGGACACGGAGGGTGTGCAGGTGGGTCATGCCTTCCCAGGGGGCTCTTGGGACAGGGTCAAATGCATCATGTGCCCCACAGATGCTGTGGCACCAGTGAACGCTGAAGAGACCCAACACGGGGGCTTTTATGGTGCCCTCCAGCCTACAGGAAGGTGACCAAATGCTGTGATTTATACCTCAAAATAAGAAGTGGCTACTAAGGATATATTGCCAGGGGGGATATTTTTTTCATCATAGGTCTAGTAATCCAGTGTGAAAGGCCTTGCCAGGTGGGCAAAGTGCCAGCCACTAGCCCCTGGTAAGAGACAGTCTGTCTTGTACAGATATATGTTTTGCCACCAGTTCACAGGGGTGGATATTCTCAAAGATACAGACAAGTTGGTGCCCAGGTCCCTTTGACTTTAAAATGATCACAGAAGAGATTTAATGGGACATAGTAAAAATTGCTGTGCAAGTAATGGTTGTCTGTGGCTAGCTTCCAAATGTGAAATATTCACAGTCACCTTAATTTCCAAGCATGCTGCAGTCTAGATGCACAAAAGCGGCAGCATACTAAAAAGAAAATGCTACAAAAGTTAGTGTTCTGCACCAAAAACTTGTGAAATGGCTGGAGGAAGCTGACAGTATCAGGCCAGTAAGCATTGTTCACAGAACTCTGCAAGGTCCATTTCTTCCTGATTGCCAGTGCCTCTTACTCCTGCTGCTCAGCAGTCTGCTAGCCAAAAGCACTGAGATAATTAATGAAGATTCATTTTTAAAAGGGTTTTGTGACACTTGAAGACGTGTCTCAATTAGACCGTTGTTCTTTTATTAAAACACTTATTTGTCAGTTAAATGCCAGCTATTCACCGCCGGGCACTTATTTGGTTTTGGCAGGAGGAATTTTTTAGGAATGTATCAATTAATTCAGGTTTTTCTTCTCTTAAGCAGAATAACAACCTAGTGCAGGCTGTGCTTTGGATCCTACTCTCATTTAGAAGGGATGTCTGTAGACTTTCACTTTCTGGGTTTGGGAACGGTGTCAGCGTGTCAGTCCTGGGTCAGCATTTCTTGTGGGGTAAATGAACATGGTCTTAGAGTCTGCCATATGATGTGAAGCCTCTGGGCATCTAACTTTAAAACAGTTACTAATAAATCACTTCCTTCTGTTTTATTGCAGGCCTTCACGTGAGCTCCCCAACAGAAGTGACAAGTAAGAGCTCTGTGTACACTGGCAAAAAGGGCTGGCCTGGGTTGGGAGGGGGGCAGCCTGAAGAAAGAAAACATTCAGGGAACAGGAAAGCTGTGGGTGAAGTACAAACCTGAAAGGTAGTACAGAGAAGCAGAGAATTGATGCTCAAGTTGTAGCAATGAGTAACTTTGCTGTGATTCAATTCAGCTGAATGCCACGTTAGACTAGCAGATACTGAAAAGAAAACAGGGTGGGAGAACAAAAAAAACCAATCAGGCCTGGCATGATACAATGGGAAATTGATATAAATAGAGTGTTTACCATGGAGCTTGTTCTTGTCAGTGGCTCTTATTCCTCATCTTGAGGTTAGAAGCAGCAGGTCACAGAGTAAGTCAAGAGTTCCCTGTGCTAGTGAACCTGTATTGTCCTATTTTCCTTTCTCTGGGCTTGTCAGGAAACAGTCTTTTCTGTACTGGTCCCTGCAGTTCTTGCTGCTGCTGCCGCCAGCAAAAGTTTGTTCCTTCTGTTACCATGATGAATTATTATTCTGACCCAATATCATTCCATAGCTGGAAAATATCTTTCAGATTCACTTTCCAGATCCAGAGAAAGTAGACAGGATGGGCTGGCTTGTGAGAAATTTTGGTAAATTAAGTGGATAACCGAGTTTTTAATTGCTTAATCCATTTTATTAATTCAGTAGTGCTTCTTTTCAGCTATTGTTCTTCTCATTTATGGTCTCAAGTAGTTTGAATCATAGAATAGTTTAGGTTGAAGGGATCTCTAAAGGTCATCTAGGCCAACCTCCCCTGCAACGAGCAGGGACATCTTCAACTAGATCAGGTTGCTCAAAGCCCCATCCAACCTGACCTGGAATGTTTCCAGGGGATGGGGCATCTAACCATTCTCTGGGTGACCTGCCTCAGTGTTTCACCACCCTCATTTTAGAAAACTTCTATCATTGTATCTAATCTAAATTTTCCCTCTCCTAGTTTAATACCATTACCCCTTGCCCTGTCACGACAGGGCCTGCTAAAACGGTTGTCCTTGTCTTTCCCATAGCAACCCTTTAAGTACTGAAAGGACACAATAAGGTCTCCCCAGAGCCTTCTCTTCTCCAGGCTGAACAACCGCAACTGTCACAGCCTGTCCTCACATGAAAGGTGTCCCATCCATCTGATCAATTTTGTGGCCCCACTCCTCCCAGTCTGTGTCTTTCCTATCCTGAGGACTTCATAGCTGGACACAGTACTCCAAGTGGGATCTCACCAGAGTGGAGTAGAAGGGCAGAATCACCTCCCTGGACTTGCTGACCTTCTTTGGTGCTGGCCTTTTGTGCTTCAAGCACACATTATCAGCTCGTGTCCAGCTTTTCATCCACCAGTACCTCCAATTCCATCTTGGCAGGACTGCTCTCAACCCATTCATCCCCCAGCCTGTATTGATACTGGAGGTTGCCATGACCTACAGATTTGTCTTTCCTGTGTCACTGACATCTTGGTCATTTAATAGAAAACTAGGAAGATAATCAATGAATTTGAATCCTCAGGTTTTCTCCTGAGGAGATGCTGCACAAATGCAGGGATACATACTCCTAGTTTTCATTGCAATTTGTTTCTGTTGACATTTTTCATCAGTATCCAGGATAAGTCATCGCTATGATAATTGTCTGCTTGCCCTGTATATCATGCTGTATATCAGGAAAGGTAGAGAAAAGGGCAGTAGTATTTTCCTGGGAAATCTAAGCCAATCACATGGAATTACGAATTCATAAGAACTATTTTAGTCACTTGATGATGGCTCACAGTTTCCATCCTTACATTATCACTGCTCAGCAGAGAGGCACCACAGAGAGAGAACTTCTGCTTTAAAGAAACATAGCGATTTTTCAGAGATCAGCGTCTCAGACAATGATTGTTTCCTACACTATAGCATCAGAATGTCTCAGCTGTGGCTGTATTGTTAGGTACCACACAGGCACATAGTAAATGATCGTTTTTCCCCAGGAGGTTTCAGTGTTTGGTCAGACAAATGAAAGGGGGGAGGAGGAGGAGGAGGGAGGAAGAAAGAAAAGAGAAACGGTAAACAATCTGCCCAAAATTCACACAGCTACACAACAGCAGAACAAAAATGAAAACACAATGCTCTCAAATCTTTCCCTTTGCACTATCAGTCAATCCACATAAATTTTTAAGAAGAACCATGTGACTCCTAGTTACCTGGAAAATCCAGTACACTGGCATATCCAGCAAAGCTGTGGAGAAACTGCCCCCTGGCTGTTCTCTGCTTTCTTCCTCTTTCATCAGGAGACAACGTACTCTTCTGTATCTGAGCAGACCGGTATGTTGTGAGAATGGGAATATGGGCAAAAGGACAATAGTGGAGAAAAAACAAGCAGCAAAACATTTATCAATACTGGGCTTGCGTTTTTAAAATCAATGCAGCAAGGGACCCCTACAGGGTTGGGACAAATAAACTGTTTGTTACTCTGATTCAGCAAACTAGAATCACATGTACTGCCTTTACCAAAAATTTTAAAAATCCATCTGTAGAAAAGATGGATCTGTCATGCTGAGACTTAGAAGAAGAAAATTGTATTCTAGCCCTCTAAATGGCCCTGGGAAATTTGTTTTAATGACATAGCTAATTTTGTAGATCTAGTCATAAATTTGAGCCCTCTTCTGCGCATCCCTACAGGTGTATGAGGTATGAATGGGTACCTGAGCAATGGATGGTGAAACTCACTGTCTACTACCACATTCTCACTACTTATATACAGAGCTATACTCTCAGTTAGCTGCCCTGCTCAACAGACCACCTTCCCCAGGCAACTTTGTTTGAGAGCCATTTCTGATATTTAAATGAGCAATGGAAATGCTCGGCCTTGTATTACAACTTTGATGCTAGGGATCTAGCTGTCCATTTGTCCAGCTGATCAGCTTCTTCAGTGGCAGTAAGCACAAATCTACTGAAGAAGCCTCCATCCAATATCAAAACCAGTCCTGTGTGCTGTATAATGTACCTACAGAAGCAACAACGTTTGTTTTTCATTCTTTCTCTCTTGAAGTTCAGTGGTGGTGTTTCCACAGGTTGTATGCAACAAGGTAATAAATATCTTGGGTTGTTGATACCCGAGTCAAATTCAGATTAGCACCTAGAGTTAGAAATGCATTCCTTCCAACCCAGCCCTAAAAGACACCAAGAGGCTCCCAACAGTCACTGCTGTCCCCAGATGTGACAGAGAGAACCTGCACATCCCTTTATAACACACTACTCAAGAAAATTGCTAGCTACTGATATTGCACGTTTTTAGACTTCTTCATCTACTATTTGCACTTTTTGTAATTAGCAGTGAAAATCTTGGTTCTTCTTATTTTGGAGGCAGAGCTAATTTTCACACTCTTGGTTGTTTATTTGCTTATTGAGAGATTTAATGTTGAATAGTACCTTAATCTCCTAAAAGTGGAAAAGTTTGTAGTTCATAACTTGCAAGTGGACAAGCAGATGATCCTATGCACTGCAGCCATGCAAAGTGTGTGTTTCTTCTAGACCACGCTAAATAAACTTTTCCACCCCTCTTGCCAAGTTATCCAGGTAGTATTGAGAAGAACTATAGCTGTGGAGAACCAAATGGCTCCAGAACTGGGGGCATGGAAGTTGGTTTGGGCAGGTAATTTTTCAGGGGCGGTTGTCTGGCAAGTTCTGGCAATTACATGTTAACCTGAAGGCAATATTTCTTTTGCAAATCTAGCTTTTGGCAGTCCTGGAAGCAGTTCTGGAAACAAGAAAGTGCCCGAGAATACTATCCACTATTCTAGTGAGTGTTCTTGCTTTATTGTTCAGCTTTTGAGTTTTCAGTTGATCAGCTTGACTTTTGGTGAGTAACTAGAATAACAGAGAAACAAAACTGGCAGTTTTATTTCTAGGCTTACCAGACACAGACCCTAATATAAACACAATTTAACTGCCTGTTATAAAACTCCTCTCAAAGAGAAACAGAGCTTAACGAATTGACACCGCTCTCATTGGAGAGCAGCACAGTTAATCCCGAGGACCGAAGTCGAAGTGGTAGAACTGAAAAAAAAAGTGAACAGAGTGTTCTCCCTGTGGGAGAAGACACAAAAACCCCATGAAAATATACTGCTATGAGTACATAGTATGTGAATATATTGTTCATATTGTCACAGGAGAGAAGGACTAGGAGGGAGTCTTCTGGAAACTCTTCAAGAACTTGATATTTTCATGGTGCATGTTACTTAATCTTTTATTTTAATATTATGCATCTCTAGGGCATGAATGTTGCTGCAGATCTGCTATTTCCTACTCAAAGTACTGGCTTAGCAATATGTTTGATGTTTTTCCACTGTGAACTTGTCTCCGGGTTCTCCCTGTAGTTCCACAGATACATACACATGCATCTATATGAATATTAAATATTAATTTCATCAAAAGCCATTAAAGATGCTGTTTGTAAATATCAGCTAGGCAGGATGCTGAGGAAGGTTGTGAGAATGCAGCCACAGCTTCCCTTGATTTGAATGTGGCCAATTGCTCCCATAAAAAAAGATAAATGGGGAGAAACTGGCCTTCTGTATTTTCCTGGGAAAGCTTCTCTTTATTACATAATTCTTTCCTTTTTGCATCTTGGCTGGGAAACACCTGTCAGGAAGTGGCAGATGGTGGGAAATAATAAAAGGAAAGAGATGTCCTCATTTAAAAAGAAGATCTTGAATTTTATATCCCTGATTGTAAGTGCTGTGGGGAATGTTACTGAATTATGTAACTCCTTCGTGTCTTTCTGGGCATACAATGTTAAAAGAGAAATAGTCGCTTTAGTTGCTGAATTTTAGATGACGCTCATTTTCAAAAACAGGGGGAAAAAATAAATTGCATGTATCAAAAATTTATTCCTGAAACACGATTTTTGCAAAACCTTTGGGAGCCACTAACAGTGGGGGTAAATTGTGAATATTTTGATCAAGGTTATGGTGGTCTCAGTGCTCAGTGGGGCACTCTCCTACAGAAAAATGGGTAAAACCCACTGCAAGGGCAACACAGATGCCAGGGAAGGACTAAGGTGGGGAGGGAAGGAAGGTGCCTAAATCCTTCCTTCACAAAGGCTGCAAGCCTGAGGCTTGGTGGGTGTGGGAGGAATAGCAGAAGCTATTCCTGCTCCAGAGAAAGCAGTAGCGTTTAGTGAAGTGGAGCTGGAGGTGCCTCTTGTTTTGTGCATGCAAGTGTCTGAACACAGAGGCAATGCAAGCCAAGGGCAGCAAACAAAACAATGTTCTTCCTCTTTTGTAGGTGTTATCCTGCCAATTGTCATCACCTTGATAGTCATTACCCTTTCTGTCTTCTCACTGGTGGCTTTGTACAGAGTGTGCCAGAAGAAAACTCCAGGTATTTGGTTTACTTTCTCAGGGCTAGTGGGGAAAGATCAAAGTGCTTTTTTAGTATTAAAAGGTCTCTGAGGTCTTATTAGATTATCTTAACCATATATGTTGCAGTTGCCTGATGGGAAAGCTTCTTATACTTCTAAGTATTTTGCCTAAAGTGGGAAAGTAACACTTCATTTTCAAAATCAGTAGGAAGAACACAGGGAGTGTGATGTCTGTTTTGGAGAATACATAATGCCATAAAGCTTTTTGTTCATGCTCTTGCAGATACAAACAAAGAGCTAACAACCAGCTGTGATAACACAATCAATCAGGTAGAAAAATGAAGTGAAAACTAAGTTTGGTGATGTTGTTTAACAAAATCACTATATTTTATCTCAGTTCTAAGT
The DNA here is from genome assembly GCA_013398155.1 of Pedionomus torquatus. NCBI lineage: Eukaryota > Metazoa > Chordata > Aves > Charadriiformes > Pedionomidae > Pedionomus > Pedionomus torquatus. Next base: position 327,459 of record VZRU01012779.1, read on the forward strand.
ACAGGCAAAGAAATACCAGTGCTTTGTTTCAGAAAATACTTGATATATACATACAGGCACACATACACACATTATATACAGGTGAAAGTGTCCAGTTACAGTATAATGTACATGGGGGAAAAAAATCCCTGAGCAAACAGTGTTTTCAGAACAGTCATTTTAACAGGTCAGCTAAAGCCAGTATCTGTTCTGCCATTATTCATGAACTACTTAAGATAATGGGGTATAATTCCATTGAATTCCATTTGCCAAATGCTTCAAAGAGTTGTCTGAGTGGGCAAGTGTAATTCTCCATTGAGTGAAAACCCAGATCTGAATCCAGACTGTAGTTTTCCTCTCCCTGCAAGCTGGCATGAGTTAGAAGACCTGTGCAGAGCTTCAACTGTGAAATCCCCATGCCTTGGAAATATAAGATCACAACAGGGTGTTGAAGCTGTAGACTGAGGCAAGCAGTGTGTCATAACCAATTTAGCCAATGACATGGAAAACCAGACCCAGATATACAGAGGAAGTGTGATCCTTGCTTAGGAAATTCCTAAATATTTGCAGTTGAGAGGTAAAGATATGAGGTGAAGAGCAGGTCCTTGCCAGCCCCCTCTGTGAATAAATGCCAGCAAGCACAGTACTAGCAAATTCACTTGGGAGCTAGAGTAGATTGATATCTGTGGTGCTTCCTGCAGCATTTTCTCAGGTCTGTCCTGGGTGCTTCCCATGTAGGCAGAGCCCTGTTCCCAGTGCCTTGGGACTAGAATGGGCTCTGTAACCCCTTGGCCCCATCCATCTGCCTGCACTTGCACATAGGAATAAAATATGTTTGGCATATGATTCACTTTGGGGAGAAACCCATTCCTCATCAGCGGGTTTGACAGACTCTGTTTTCAGATGTCATTTCAGGTTAATCCCCCCAAAGAGTACAGTCTGGCAGTTTATTCCCTCACTCCCCTCACCCTGTATTTTTTAGCTCAGTTGTTATGTACTTGTTATGGTATGTACTTGAGAGCCAGTGCATGCTTGCTTCCTCTGTGCCAGCTACCTGCGGATTTGGGAGCTGTGGGGAAAAATGTGTTTCTGTTGTGCTCTTGCTCAAGTCACATCATTCTCCCTTGTTTCCAGAAGAATCAATTCAAGCAGTTCACTTTCCTACAAGACTTGGTTGTCTTTTGGGAACTAGAAAAATAACAATTAGCATTTAAGCTGATTGATTGAATTAAGGCAATGCTGCAAAATCACAACTAACTCTGACGCTACCAACTGCAATAACCATGTCTGAATGTTTATTTACCTGAGTCCCAGCAGTCAAAATAATATTAACTTTGTTCCTTCTTCCAGAGAGACAAGAGAACGGCACTGAACAGTACGTTGAATCCTGTCTTTTCATTGTTCTGAAATCTATTGTGGGGCACTTGTGAATGCAGCCGATTCTGCATGTGAATTTCTTTGATCTTTCTCTGTTTAAACATAATAAGCAGTTGCCACCTCAGTGAGAAATATCCTGTTGAAAGTGATGCACTTGCAGTCATTGTACACCTGTATCCATGATAAGCAGCTGTTCCATCACGGATAGAAATGTCATAGTTCTCAACTGTTTTACAGGGGATCCTTTTGAAATGGATAAATGGCTCATGCTGTGCCACAGGGCCAATTTTCCCAGTCTTTTCTCTTCGCCGCCCCCCCCCCCCCCCCCCCCCCCCACACACACACATTTTTATCCTGTTGATTTTGGGGGTTTTTCGCCACTGTCCTTTCATATAGCCCTTCTTTTGTTCTTGTTTTCTCTCTTTTTGATTTTATTTATTCTGGATTATTTTTCTCTTTCTTTTTCTCTGTCGCCCATTATTTAATGTTCCTCTGTGCCATCTTCTCTCTATTAGTCCATTTGCAGAGGCTCAGTTAAAACAGTATTGGCATAAGGAATTTCAGGACCGTGAAACTGAGAAAGATCTGCTAGAAGATGTACAGTAGAGGGCGTTGGATCTGGCTGTGGCCTCTATGTTTTGCATGACCAAAGGCAACATTTGGGCTGCTGATTTACTTGCTAGCCTTGACTCCATCTGAAGTAGTCCGACTTGCAATTCAGCCTGGCTAAAAGTCTTATATTGACAGAGTAAAAAGATTATTCCCTCTTTTCCCCCAGACATATTTCTTCTTTGGAGCACTAAATTGAACCTGGAGTCATGCAACTTGATCTATTACATATTTTAAGAGAAAGGTGCTTTCAGAGATAAGGTGCTTTCCACCACCAAGACTAGTGCATGATCTGATGTAAAGCCCATTTCAAGCCCTCTGTGTAGACTGGCATAGGTGCTGCCACCTTCAGGTCATGATCTTAGACTTTTCTTTGGTTGACCAAGATGCGTGCTGACTGCTTAAATGTCTGCTGACTTCAACAGGGCCCAATCAGATAAAGAAGGAGTCAAACTTCTTTCTGTGAAGACAACTTCTCCTGAGACTGGTAAGTGTTTCCTCTGTGTGCATGACTGCACTGTCTGTGGTATCAGTATTTGGAAAGGAGAAGTATGATTGTATTAGAGAAAATAATATTAACATCATTGATGGTAAGTGACCTATAGCTAGCCATGATCAGGAGTAACCGTGATCATGATATTTATCACCTAGATATAGCTATACAAGGAAGTTTGAGGAGTATATATTCCAGGGACCAAAAAGTTTGGGAGTTTGTGCTGTATGTAAACAGGGCTTTGCTGGAGTTGCTGTCGGCAGTGTTCAGTCAGCCCTGTACCCAGCCACCCTTTGCATTCAAAATCTTACTCACATTGCAAATTCCTCTGTCCTGTGCTTTGCCGATCCGCTTTCTTGCAAAACGTGTGTAATAAAACCCAAAGGAACAGAGCTTATAGATAGCATGCACAAAGGAAGCAAAAGCTCATCAATGCAGGGTAAGAGATGGATGCAGTTATAGGTTCTGCAAAAAACAAAGTAGCACAAGATAAGACTGAGGCAGAACAAAGTTTCTGACTAATCTGATTCCCAGCTATTCAATAAAAAAGAAACCTCTTGTGGCAGAGTAAACTCGTAGTGAAACTTCCCTCCTTCACCCCTTGCAGTTTGCTTCCTTAGTTGTGTAGGTCCCATCTTTGCTCCTGCCTCATCTGTGGAAGTCCTCCAGGAAAATCGGACTCTTACTTCATGCTTTTAGGTATAAACCCCAATTTTGTTAAGGTTTCTGGCCATCTTTTTCCCCAAATGACATTTCAGAGGCTGTCTGATATTGCTCTTCCCTTTCCTCTAAATTCTCAAGAAGTCCTCTGAAACACAGCATTTCATCTGAACTATCCCCTACTTGCTGGCAAGGCACAGTATGCACTTTCCAGCCTTCCCTGCAGAAGCTTTTGCACAGTCCAAAAAACCCACAGGGCAGCTCTGGCAGCCCTTGCAATAAACGGGAGTTGTACAGGGTCCCTGCAGGCACCAAGCAGCATGCTAACAGGCTGGAGGAAGAACATGCCCTATCAGGGGCTGCATCGTTCTACCCCACTGCTACTGGGCAAATACAAACTATGTTTTGGCACTTAGACAACTGCACTTCAGAGCTCTGTGATTTTGGACCTTTATATTACTTCTTATTACTATTATTATTTAGTATATGCCTTTAGGAATGGACTTTCAGCTTTTCTTTCAGGGGCATGGAGTTGTGTATATGTTTACATTTAAAACTATTGGGGTTTTTTTGAAAACTAAATGAAGTCAGAAACTGAACTTCATAGACATTTTTTGATTGATTCTACCCTCATACCAGTTTCAACATTATAGTAACTTAATTGGCAGCAGCAGAATTATTTGTGTTTTATGGCAGAGTAAATGAGAAAAGACTCAGGCTCACTGTTTGCCTTTTTTTTTCTTGAGATGAAGTCTGGTGCCTGTTAATCAGCTACTGGCTCACCAAGTATCTGAATTTGTTCCATCCAGAGGATACTTGATAGTCTTTTTTACTGACTTATGATGTATGCAGGCTATAATTGGAAGGTATGAGTCATAACCACTTAGAAGACAAGATTCTTGCCCTCTTCTCATTAATACAATTCATATTTAAACTAGCTACCATTTTCTCTTGAATTCTTACATCTTTATATGTTTCAAAATTAAACATGCTTTCACAGAAATGGAAGTTCTGTTTTTCCCCCAGTTTTTAGAGACACTTTACTTCTAAAATTAAAAGCATTCTAAAAGAAGAGCCTGTTTTCTTACAGAAATATTTGTCACTCATACAGGTATTTTTGAATATGTTAGGATACCTGCCTGTTTGAATACAATTTACTGGCTTCATTAAAAGCTGGAGCACAAAAGGAAGTGTTTCTTATGGTACAGAGAGAAACTTGAGAAATGTCTGACTTGTGGTCCCTCTTACAACTGCCAAGAACAATTGCACTGTGTAAAACTTCTTTACATGTGTTCCTTTCCCTTTTCAGACATATAAAATCCAGCTCAATTAAGAGGTGAATTCATTGTCCAACCATTTAGAAAGTGTGTATGAGTTACAGTTCCCTCTGATTGTATATACCAACTACAAAAAATTGTGACTAGGAATTTCTCAAGAGCTGCCTTAGCTTTGCAGGTAACCTACATCATCCTCTCAATATGAATAGCCTACTCAGCTGCCTAAGCTTAAGCATGCATACAACAATATCCAAGCATACCTGCAACATGTATGCAATTTAAGCTTAATGACAAGTATACCTTTTTAAAAATTATTTTTACTTTTATTAGATCAAACAGAAGATTTTGAGATTGTGTGGTTGTTTCAAAAATGTGTAAAAGCCGTATATACAAGCCAAATAAGAATATGACCTACAAACTGCTCAAGCAGGCAATCTAGAAAAGCCCTGTGTCAGTGTAGTGCATGGTGTATCTTGATCAAATGTTATGGTGAATTTAATCTTGCCTTATTTTATATATCTCAAAATAAGCTGGCTGCACACAGTCATTTAAAAGAGATATATGTTTCTAGAGGGCTATTTATCTCATCCATCTTGGACATGGATCTTGAACTGGAATGAGCTGACCTGTGGAGGTCCATTGACTACTGAAGTTTCCTCTTTTAGGATTTCTGTAATTAGCTTCTGACTATAAATTAAAAGAAAAAAAAAAAAGTCTCCTTTTCCAGAAGCATAGCTGAATTAATCAAGGATATTATTTCAAACACCTACAGTTAATGTGAAAGAATACAGGAAAAGAAGAGTCTTCAATTAAGCCTCACCCAAAAATACGTTTTTCAATAGAGCAATATCATCAGTAACGTTAGCTAAAACAGATTTAATATTCTCATTTTTCAAAACTCAGAAAGATGGAGTTGCTGATGGCTCTAGGGCACTACTGGTTGAGAACTGATGTAAAGTTTAAAAACCAGACAGACAAAACCAGACACTTGGAATTTTTCATGCATGTTTACCAATGAAAAGGAACACCTGATGCAAGATTAGGTGCCCATGTGTCTTTCTTATGTGAAAACTCAATTTGGATAAAAATGCTCATGATACTGAATAGTCTCAAAAGTTTTACACTAATATGTAAATATGAGATTTGCTACAACCATTCTGTGTTGACCATACATGCAAATTTAGGGTGCCTCTTCCTAGGGATAATAAATGCCTTCTGCAATATAGAAGTCAAGAAATATTTTTGCAGGTAGATTTTCTAATTTGGGGTTCAATATAGCCCACAGAACTGCACGGTTGGTTTGACAGTGGTGGATGTTTCCCAAACATATAAGATGGTGGGTTTTACTTGATGACAGAGATCAACATGATCTTGAAAACTTTTTCTGTAAGGATTCATGTGTACTTCACTGAAAACCAGGGAAGGTATTGATCACCTTTTTGGAATGGTGATAAATGTTGAGTGATGGAAAGTCCTCAGTAACAGAAAGGTTGAGGAATAGAAACTGGGATAAGGTTGAATGATACAGATGAATGGTAGAAAAATTGATACCCAAGTATGACTCATCAATTTTCTTTTATGGCCCTTGTCTGGAGTACCTATTCTACAGCAGGTAAAATATATGAAGGGCCTTTATTGTAGCAGCACACCAGTTTGATGTTCAATATAAAGACTCATAGAAAAGTGGCAGGTGACATAATATTTCAGAGTTCTAAGGTATAATTCTGGCACCTAAGCATAAGCTGATTCATCAGGTCATGTTTTTAACCAGCATGTGCTCTTTTGGGATGATAAGGTAGCATACGACTTACTCAGCTTCCAGGGGTATTGTCTGTTCTGCGTTGAATTTGCTGGAAGGATATTAAATATGTCAAAGCTGATGTGGCTCAGAATTTGATAAGGAACACAGAATGCAAGGGGGCTGGATAGTGGTCCATGGTACACGTCTGCATTAGGGTTTTCCACGATACCCACTGTAGACAAAAATGAAAATTCAAGTGTTGCTTCTAAACAAAGCTGAGAAAATGTACCAGGCAAATATGGATATTTGAGGAGACACCTGACCTGTCACATGTGAAACACCCTTAACTTACTGTAATTACATTGGAGAAAGGGATCAATCTCTAGAGGCGCACTCAGATGGCAGCACAGTACCAAATAGTATGAATCAGGGATGTAGAGCAGCCAGCATTCCCCATGTTTCACCTCTTTTCCAAAAGCTGCAGTTGGTTAACAGCAACCTTAGAACTGTTTTCTGCTTTTTCAACTGTTTGTTGATACTCATAACACTTCTTTGGGGTGTCCACCTACTTAGAAGATATGTGGGATTTCATGGCATAGATTAATTGGACCCCATAAATTGAGTAACTTTTGAGATGAACCTAGTTTGTGCCTGCAGCATTCCTCTGGACTTCCTGAATTTCCAAACCCGCCTCTGCAAATGCTTGGAGGATTCCTAGCCTTCAATGTCAGAGGCTGACGACTGTACTATACACCGTGACTGAGCACCAAAATCATTACAGAGCAAAGTCTTGTTCTCATTCAGCAGAAAAACTTGACTTGATCATTTGAATACACATGAAGTTCAGCACCTGCCAAGACAGTCCACAGCAGTGCTAGGATTTGGACCTGGAAAATCCTGTGGTCTTCTGAAATTATGTGGCTGAATGATGGTATCTTCACCTCTGCTTTCCACAAATCTCCAATGCTGAGACTGTTTAATTATTCTGCCTGTGGTTGTGGTAGAATGGGACAAATCTGGAGCTGCAGAAGGAGATTATTTCTCCTTGGTTTCTATTATGCTGAGCACATTGGAGCATGGACTGTGGCATTTAAGAAGGTAAGCAGTTTTTGGATTGTACCTCATTAGGGTTCCAACCCAGGGAAACTTACCCTGCCAGGGGGCATGGTTCCACAGCAGGCCATGAGGCATGTCAACATACGTTGGTAGTTTCATCTGTCTCTCATTTTATCTAGGATCCAGCCGGATGCCTCTAGGAACAGGTGAAGAAGCAAGGTCTCAGGCCTCTAGATGAAGCACTCTGTCACTGAAAATTCCCTTCCCTCCTCCTCTCACTTGCAAGATAAGCAATGCAAGTAGAGGAGAGCAGTCTGCTGGCATGCTGCGTGCTTAGAAGAGGTAAGAGTGGGTGTTCCTACTAATGTGAGGATATGATATTGATTGTTTCTTTTTTTCTATTACAAACTGTACTTTCAGTATCTCTTTTTTTTTCCCTGCAGGTAGAAAACCTAGAAGCTGCTTCATAGAAAAGGGTCTCCTCACAGCAGAGATAGATCAAGTACCTGCTGCCCTTTCTCTTTATGCCTAATTTTCTGATATTCTATATTTTTTAGCCTTATATTGTATAATGGCCTGAAGTTGTGTTTTCTTTCTTCATAGAAATTAAATAATAAACTTTCTCAGCTCTTTGCAGCTCATGGCTGGATTCTGTTTGTGTTTACTTGCACCACAGAGATCTGACTGCACACATTTACAGCTGAGACTTTTGAGCCAAACTGTAGTCAAAATCGTTAAATAACATGTATTTCTTTCTGTATTTCTAATTCAGTATATGAGCTGTCTTTAAAGCAGTTCTTCCAGGAACTCCATCCCACTCAATGCTGTTCTCCAGCATCTGTAATGCACCCCTCTTTCTTTTAATTCAGTATGGTAAAGCTTGACTCTTATATTCCTGTGTCTGCATAGTTAGTTTTATACTTTCATAAAAAATGGGTTTCTACAATCATATTTTATGAAAAACTTGCTCTAATTTTTCCTCCAAACTGGTTTGCCCCTTACAAGCAATTTCTCAGCAGCAGATATTACAGTGAAATAACAGCACAACTCATTTTTTCTTACAGGCAATGTAATCTGTACAACCAATTTCTTATATCAAAGAATATTTTTTTTTAATATCCTTTTTCTTCCAACTTTCCTAACAATGTCAAAGAGGGCTTTGCCCTGGTCAAAAACTTTTTGTACTCATAGAGGTATGACCTGTTCACTCTCTTCTACATCATCATGTATTTGTAGTGTATGTGTATGTGTATTATGAGTAATATATTCAGATTCTGATCCAAATGGGGAGGGAAGAGGAAGCTACAGTGAGATAAATACAATAGTCTTCCACAAAGGTGAGACAAAGAAATATTTGCTTTGGAGTTTCAAATTTGATTTTACACAATCTCTAAATTCAGCTGTTAACATATGCTGACATCAGGATGCAATATTAATATTTAGAAATTAGTATATTTATGATACTGAAAAATCAGATTAAATACTGCAGAAGTGAAATTTTAATCAGGAAGAAAACTTTTCATTTTCATTGAAGTACTATTACTTTCCTGGTTAAACATTGAACTTTGCAGAGTCCTGAGTACCTGTGTACTCAGTCTACTTCCCATGCACTGAAAACAAATTTGTTGAAGGATCAGGAGTTATGAATATAATTTTTTCCTATTACATCTTCCTTATCCTTTCAAAGCACAACTTTGTTTTAGAGAAATACATGTGCAGTGTGTATTGGATCGGGCCCAGTGCCCACACTGCCAATTTACTTGGGTGAATCAGTGGCTGGGGCTCCAGAAGAAGTGTTTGAGGGGTGCCACATGGGAAGTTGTGCATCTGAAAGACCGGTGTTGTATTACGGCAGTTGTTAGAGCACCTTCTCTTTTAGTATCGAAGCTAAGAAACTATGATCCAAGCCAGCTGTAACTGCTTGGATTCTGGATCTGTGTAGCCCCAAATCCTGTCACTGATGGTGACTAGCATGAGATATGTGAAGGGAAGGATAACAAAGAAGGAAGGAGTTCAGTAATGCATCCTCTGCTATAGCCTTCCAGCAGCCTGTGGCTTGGAGATGCCCTGAATCAGGTGATGTATCTTTGGTGCTTCATAGTCTTTGGTGGCTTTTACTTCCATGAGTTTGTCTTAGCTCCTATGGCATTTGCAGCCTCCTGAGTCAGTAAGTTAGTTTAACTACACATCTGTTTGTATTATATGACAGTGATGTTTAGAGACTTCATAGTGCCTATCTCTTTGTGTTTACAATCCAATTTCAAACAAAAAAACAAAAAAATTAACAAATGATACAACTTCAGAGGATGAGAGAATGAAAGGTTTAATGGAAGGGCTTGCTTGTTAGCTAAAACTCCCATGTCACTATCAATCTGATTTCATTTTCCAAATATTCTGCCTAAGGCCTCTTTCTCAAATTGTGCATCATTTCTTTCAGTTTTTGTAGAAGTGCGTGATATATATGAGGTTGGCTTCTCGCTGCCCTCTGCCAATCTATATGAGCCCACAACTCCTCCTCCATCAGGAGAGGTGTCACAAGGCAGGACCACAGGTAAAAGGGGGTCACGTTGCACTTGCAGTGATGCAGTTGACAGCACTTTGTTAGCTGCACCAAATACTTTCTTCCATTTCCCTTCATCTCCACTTTCCCAGTTCACTCATTTTCTCATCAAAGTAGACAAATGTGTAATCCACTTTCAACCCATTATCACAAAGTACCTATCAAATGGGATCAAGCGATACGAGCTTACCTTTGTGCAAGATGCTGTATAACCATGTTGTGAGAAACTGATGATTCAAGTCTCTTTTGATTCCTTCCATCTCCTAGTTTGCAACACTGGTGTTTAAGTGTGTGACCCTCCCCTAAATGGATAACCCAGATTCAACAAATGCCAATTTTCCACTGACATTGTCCAGCAGTTTTTCTCTTGTTGGCATTAACTATACCCCTCTCTCTCAACAAAAGCCTTCAAACCATGCAGGTAGTCCGTTTAGACTGGTTGAGCACTGCCAGTGCGCTGCATATTTTCTCTGTTGGCAAAGAGTTTGATGTGAAATAATTCCAGCAGTCAATTAAAATATTATCTGTTCTAACAAAATACTCAACACAAGTATTTGCTTTTCATTTTCCTTATGGGAAGCACGGTCTTGTTTATAGTGGGTGATGTTTTGGGGGCAAGCTTGGGGTTATTTTACAGTCTTGGAATTTATTTTTGTCACTTAAGGCTACTTTGAGATCAATACCACTTACCATTTGCAAGTAACGTGAATGTTCTTCTTAATTTGCTCCTAGTGTTGCAGCTGGATATTTAACACAGCATGGAACTGCTGGGCCATGAGACTCCACAATTGTTCTAGACATCTCTCTGTACAGTCTTAAGGTGTACTGCAACCCTCTAGATAAAATTGTGTTACCCTTGTTCCTCTTGTCAGAGACCATCTGTATCACCATTTCTTCTCTAGTATATAATCATTCTTTCTTCATCACTGAATTGCTAGTTGGCACTAACAATTAGAGGACCTGTAATGCAAATATCTACAGGCACATTTGCAAGCATGGACTACTAATAACATGGTTTTGTTTGAGAATTATTGCAGGCTCCTACCATCTTGGGAGTACAATGGCAAAGCAACACAGAGCCACTTCCCCACATGCCTCAAACACTCATTGGATAATCACAGATATTATAGGGGGATGTTGACCCCAGCAATGGTTTGTGGCATTTTTATATTTCCAGGGATTGTGTTTAGAGCGCCAGAAAATCTATATAGGGCATGTGAGTGTCTGTGTGCTGCAGTCTCAGGGTTTGCATAAAGCAAAATCAACACTCTTGTCCTGACCACTGCTGTCAGCAGGTGCTCCTTGAACAGTCTGCCTCCTGTTGTCACCAGTGGGACATTATCCAGGGAGCCGTGCTGGCCCTGGAGACTCTGTCTCTCCTTAGACGTTATTTTCCTGTGGTGTGAAGTATCAGCCTTCCATGTAAGTCTGCCTAATATCTAGTGCAGGCAGAGCAACCAGCTGAGAGTGGAACTGAGAACAAAGTAATGATATTTATTCCAACTGTTGAATATTATCTTCTCCCTGATAATATATTTCTCAATGAATTTATCCTACACCTCCTTTCTTAAACAATCCCAGCCAATTTCTCCCTTTCACACCCTATTAAATCTTCAATATCTGTATATTGAACAAGGAAAATAAAAGCCTGCAGAAGAAAGAAACAATAAACGAAGAAATAGATAAAAGCAAATTAAAAAAGAAATGGAAGTTCTTGAAAATCTCATTCCTTTATTAGTACAAAGCTATACAATATTTGAACTGCTTCACTTTATTTTAGCTTTTCAAAACAAATTTTTTTTCCAACAAAAACTTTTTCACCTACCAAAAATGTAAAAATCTAGTTGAAATATTTCAGATTTTTTCTACCAGAAGTTTGTGCTTTCCTTTCCTCTAAAAAATTATATTATGAAATATTGAAAGAGTTGCTGAAGGCCTTTTTAGCTGAAATTTAACATCATCAGAACTTCTGAAGCTCTTACTTACCAACTCTTTATGATGTTTCAAAAATAGTTTTACCTAAAACTGAACACTGGGGAAGCTAATGCCATTGCAGCACTTTGCTTTGGAACAGCTTTCAGTGTTTCTTGCTGAACCCCATTAGATATCAAGTTTTCTACTTATCTCCAAAAGGCCTCTTTTTGATGCCAAGAAAAGCTGTCTGGAAACCATTGATGAATCTTTTCTATTTTCTTCAGGAGTGCAACTATTTAATTTGACTGCTAATTATTTCAATGCCTAATCAGCGAATTTGTTATAATCCTAAATTGTATTACAATTTCCAACCCTAGGCTATAGATCATACACAGGCTTCTTAATGGATATTCACTTTTGCTAGAATGTAGCACATCTCTTCACTTTCTTGCTTCTCGTGTATGTGTCAGGCCTTAAATTGTCTCCCACAGGTGAGCAGAGAGGCTGAAGGCCATTTCCTGGAGGAATTTGGATTTTTCCACCCTCGTGCCTGTTTCTATGGGTCTGCGCCCAGTCTGGGAATACTAATCCCTGTTTGTCTCCATGTATGAATCTCTGACACAAAGAAACCCCAATGCCACTCCTGGGACACACATTTGGAAATAGGATAACTGGAAACTTGTCCTCATCTGGAGGCCTATCAGTCTGCCTAAAATTACTGGCAGCAGCTCTGCTTCTTCATGGAAGGAGGAGTGAGAATTTTCTGTAATCCCTGACTGAAATTGTTAAATGTTCATTTTCCTGCTCTGGAGAAACTGAGCTGCTGTCAGTGATATCAGCTAAAATTAATTTTATAGTTGTATCTTCTTTTTTATAATTTAATGTTCTAATCATAGTTAAAAATTAATTAAAGTCTTATGCCTCTTCTAACCCCTTGAGAACTGCTTTGGAAATACTTTGTGGTTGTAAGCCACCATTTGAGAGCAAATCATAAGGGAAACAGGCTATAAAACACAGAAAGAGTAGTAAAAATCTATTGTGTGGACAATTTTTGCTGGTTAAGTAAGTTTGACAAGGAGATTGGGTAGTTCGTACAGTGGTCGGAGATATGTTCCCGATAGACTCATTTGTTCTTTTAATTTGCATGTTTAACTGATGCAAATATATTTTTTTTGTTTTTTAGGAGAGCACTCATCTCAGGGGAAGACTAAAACTCGGCAACTCTTTGCACCTCAGCAATAAATATGTAAGTTTATTTCTTTCAACTTACATTCTGTAACATTAGTGTTTGTTAGTCCTGGTAATACTTCTTAGTCTCAGTACTGTGCCATTAAATAAGCAAAAGGATTAAAAAAGCGAAACAGAAAGAGTAATTACTTCAGATGGCAGCAGCCTCAAGGAGCAATGGTTTAAACAAAGCTCAGCTTGGGCACACTGTCACAGAGTCCCATGCAAGCCAAGGCACTGTTTTGCCACCTTGAAGCTGCCACCTCATAGAGGTAGACCTTTATAGGCGTATCGTTAGGTTTTAACTGTTTGGTATTTCCTGGTCATAGTTCCCTAGGTGAGTTTTCTTTTTGCTTGTATGAGAAGTAAGGTATTTTTACAGGCAGTTACCTACAATAATTTTGTACTCAGAAGTGTTCAGCTTCCTAGGTTCCATGAAAAACCTATATATGTTCCACATCGTGCAAAAGCAAGACTTTTCTTTGAGGTGATTTATTATGGCTTGAAATCCTTGGTTGCTAATGAACAAAACTGGCAGGTGTTGGACAGTATTTTTGTGCGTGCAAGGGCAGAGACCATCAGAGCACCTCTGAAACCCACTGTCTGTGATGTGAGCACTGCATTCTCCTGCACGTACAAAGCTTTCCCAGGCACCACAATCTCCACTTCCCGTGGAGTTGCTTCTCCCATTTGTGGGGAAATGGGGTCCTTTGCTGAGAATGGGAGAAGGAAGCGGCTGCAGGAAAGGAGTAGGCTGTAGGAAGTGTCCTCTGTGACAAGGGTACTGCAGGAAGGTAGAGAAGAGTGGCCTGGAGAACTAGGTGTCACAGCACACGTGGGATGGACCGAACAGAGGCAACTTATGCTGGGCCTAGACAAAGCCCAGCCTTCTGCCAACATAGTAGGATGAACTCTCTCTAGAACAGGTCCCATCACCCTTCACTGAGAGTTCGACCAGAAATGTGGAGAAATCCTTTTGCAAAACTTCTTTGATGGTTTTGGCCTATTCTCATTTCCCCTGGAATGTACAAATTGAGCTTTCCTGTAACCAACAGTAAGAACAAAATAACATTCTTTGTCCCTTAAATTAGAGAAGCAAAATGCAATTTTGCCTACATTATGAAATCCCAGAGGTGGTTCTGTTTGTGAAGCGCAGGACAATGTCCTGGACAATGGATTTACTCCTTATTGTCTTCCCATATTGAATTTTCTCTATCATCCATTTCAGCTTACTCTTATGTTCCTGACTATAACCTTACCTAGAATAATAATCTGGGCATACTATTGTCATTTCAGATGTGAAGCAACCTGTTTTATCACAATATGCAAGAACATCCCACCAAAGTTGCAGTTCCACAGGAAATGTGGAGCAGCTGAAGCTTTTTACTGGGCAGGACACTTGTGTTAATGACCGGCTCTTGACTTCTACATCTCAAGTGTCTCCTGTCCCTTCTGGATTGACACTTAATTTTTTGATGGCTTAATAACTGGTATATCATATGTATTTATTATTTTCACATATAGTAAAAGCAGGAAAATTTTCAAGAAGGTTGAAGAGAATGTAAAAATCAGGTGAAGTTTGCAATGTTTTCTGCACATACAGGAAGGAATACGTTAGCATATTTTGTTGAACTTATGGTAGATAGGGTTCTTTTAATTGTATGTAGCAAAATACAAACAGGGCCTGACCCTTGAAACAGTACTGGGCAAATTGCCACTATGAAAATGAATTCAGTGATTTCCGTGGGACTCCTCACTGTAGCACACACTTGGCTTGTCATAAATGTTTACAGGATGGGATGCCTTGGTGAAATGCTTAAGTGTGCGCTTTTTTCTGTGAAGGGGGGAATATACCTTGCACTGAGGCTCTTTGAAGTTCTGTAAATTACTGAATATGATCTTTGTAATGTAGCAGGCAACATAGTTTATTTTCACCTGTTCCTTGGCTAATTGCATCACGTGTGCTACAAATAAGTCTCCTATATAGCCTGGGGCACAGAGAGGGAATCAGCAAGGTAAACAGTTTTACAGATGAACCTTCTTCCCTCCGTTCTGAGTAATGCATGGGATTCCTGTGGGTTATTGAATAACTCTGGAAGTTTAAAGAGCATTTCAAGTGCTAATTACAGACTCTCTTAATTTGTACAGAGCTGCCAATTCAAAAATATCAAGTAGTGCTTCTACCTGCATGTATCCTACTTTTCTAGAACTACAAATGTTTGAGAATTGTATTGCTGTCAGCATCTGCTCAGTCTCAATCCACTGACTCTGGTAGCATGCCAGGAACCTCCATTGTTTTATTGGTGAATGGAAGGAAGACAACTGGTGGTGTAAATGCAGGACTAAGAGCCAGGGTGATGATCTAAGTTTTGATGCCTGTTGACACAATACTTTTGAGGAACGTCTCTCTTCATTTTCCCTCTCTGAAACAATAAAACTTGCCTAGCAGTATAGTAAGAGATTGAGCAGATTTCTTAGCTCATGTTTATACACTATGTGTTCATTGCCCTGTGCCTGTCTGTTGCTCTTATTTCCACTTTGATGTGCTTAATAATCCCCTGTCTAAGTGGCACCAAGAGAAACTTTTGATGAAACTCTGTGTAAGATGGGGAACCAACAAGTGTCCTCCATGCTGCAGCTGAACTTCTGTGGTTCATGCAGGTATTTCTGGATCACCTGGGTTGCTCATGAGCAAAGGGGTCTTGGTTGCCTACTTTGGAAAGGTCAGGCCATCTAGAATATGCTAACTGGTCTCTGCAACTATTGAGATTCCTGATTGCTAAAGTTTCCTATGAAAAAAGCAATCATTGTGGATTTTTGTGTTGATTTTTAAAAAAGAAAAAAAAGTATTTTGTAGCATGTTGCATCATATGGAAAGGACAGTAGAAAAGAAGCAGAGAAAGATTGTGAAATATATATGTTTGTGCAAAATTTGTTGAGAAACTACCATTGTGTGTCCAAAAAAATTAACTGCCTATTAAAAGTTATTCTCTTTCTTAAGTGGCTCTTACTTTTCTCTTTGCAGAAATACAGTTCATTCCCCATACCTGCTACCACTGTTGTTCATTACTTTCCATTCCTGTCGCACAGAGTGAGCTGAACTCTTTACAGTGAGCCTAGAGACCAGACATTAGAAATTCTGGGTATGGTGGTGGCAGGGGAGCATGAGACCCTGCAGAAGGCATGCTGGGGCTGGCAAGTGGAGTACAGAAAACTCCTCCTCATTACAAGAGTTGATGGGGAGGGAGCAGGGCTTCCTGAAAATCTTGGTCCTGGAAAAATGAAAAACACCAAAATGGGAAGATGTTTGGGCTCTTTGTGATAAGGGGCACTGCAGACAAGAAAGCTCTCATCAGAAGGCTGGGAAGCCTATCTCAAAATGGCTGGTTTGTGTGAGTGCATGAAGCACAAGAGGTGGGTTTAGTGGAGAGAAAAAATGAAGAACCTGTGATACTCTTAACCCCTGAAGTGACAGAGCTTGTTGTAAATGAAAATGTATAAACTTCTTCCATCCTTGTGAAGGATCAGGAGGAAACTGATGTTAATATGAAGGAGAAAAGAAAGATTTGCTTGAAGGGTATCTGTAAAGTATAGAAAGGATTTGGAAGAATGTTTGGGGTTCATTCTTCTGCAAAGCTGGAGATGCTGGAATTGGCTTTATTGGGAGGTGACAAAGTGACAAAGAGAACTCAGTTATTAAAGAAGAGAAGTTACACATAATGTCTCGGGTAGATGAAAACGAAATGAAAAATCAATTCCAGTGGTCTGGATGAATACCTCTAGTGTAATATGTGTCTGAAAGATCCACTTGAGTTTTTCTAGTCACCAGCCTGGCCAAAAAAATCCCAACCAAAAGCAAAAGTTGGTCCTCCACATGCAAGGTTTATCTCTTCGAGGATACCTAGAAAAGTGAGTCTACATTTCTAAAATATGTTCTGCTAAAGTTTGACTAAAACTTCTGTGGACAGTGCCACCTAAACACCTGAGTGTTCTTCAATTTCTGTGTCATAATTTGCTACAGGAGTGAATGACATCTACTTTGATATGGAATGGGCGTGCCTGCATGAATGTGATTGAACTGGGTCCGCTTTCAAATCAGTGCAGCTTGTGAGTTACTAGTTAAACAAGTTTTACGTCAAATGTGTGATTCTGATCTACATCTAGCAGTCCAAGAGTAAAGAACTTAACTGGCTGACAAAGACTTTGGGGTATTGCTAGCAACTGTCAGTAAAGCTTGGGAGATGAGTCACTGTCTTCAAGGACAGAAAAGTTTCTCTAACCCTGTTCATTTAAAAGACTTGCAATATTTTGGGAGTGACCAATTGCAGCACTCTGGAATTTTGGATCCAGTTTCAAACAAGACAACTGGGCACTAAAGAAAACAAACAACCAAAGGGTGTGGTACAGTGTATTGACCATTGGCTTTCTACTCTAAGATACTGCATCAAGCAAGCTATTTGACTGACGGAAGAGATACAAAAATAACAGAAAGAAAAATACTTTGATCATTATTTACAAAAAAATAAAAAAGTCCAGAAACAAGAAAACAGCATAGAAAAATAAAAATAATTATTTCTAAAGAGTAGAAGCTGAAGAGGTAGTCATTAGGTGGTTTTAAAAATCCAATAGCGGCTTATTAGCCTTCTAAGTACTTAAATATTTATTTTTCTGTGTTTGGCTGAGGGCCTTATGTGAGCTGGTCATGAATAGGTCAGTCTTTTGTTCATTATTTTGCTTATTGGCTCACAGGAGTCATTCTGGCCCTTGACACCTTGGGGCCTGTGGATGGGACTATTTACAGGCTGCTTATGGCATGGCTCAGAAAGGTGCTTCAATAAAAGATATTTCTTGGGGGCCGTCTATTCAGTGTGGGAAAGCTGTTCCCCCCACCGGCAAGGTTGCTGTGAGGGGGAACAGTGGCACCCTCTGGAAACCTCACAATCTTTTGTGGTTTCTGAGCAACTCCTCTCCACTGAAGAGGGGTTAATCATTTCACTGCACATGGGTGATGAGGCTTAAAAGGGCCAAGTGCTGGGTCCTGCATTTCAGTCACAACAACCCCAGGCAGCACTACAGGCTTGGAGAAGAGTGGCTGGAGAACTGCCAGCAGAAAAGGACCTGGGCATGTCAGTGGATAGACAGCTTAACGAGAGCCAGCAGTGTGCCCAGGTAGCCAAGAAGGCTGACAGCATCATGGCTTGCATCAGGAACAGCGT
>VZRU01012779.1:345866-361562 GCA_013398155.1 Pedionomus torquatus
CAAGATCTGTCTTTTCTGCTTTGCCCCACGGTGGCAATGGTACTGTTTGCAGGCTGCCCTTCAATTTTTAGGTTAGGGAGCAGCGCAGAGCACTGGCTATTGACTTCCTGTTGGATTTCTGCAGCAGCAGAGCGCTCCCTGGGGCTTGTCTGCTGGAGCATCCCCCAGCCCCACTGCTGCACTTTGGCATCCTGGGCACTTCCAGCACATTGCACTCTAGGGGCAAAGGGCTCTCCTCAGGAAACCTTAAACATACATCTTAGGACCTCTCTGGCACCATTAATTATGGCTCCTCAAATTAGGACTCCATATCTAATAAAATAAATGAGCTTAAAGATTACTTTATTGATTCTCAATTGAGGCAGCTTTTCAGTTTATGGCCAAGGGCAATCTATAAAACAGAAGTTTTAATTAACCCTGGTGAATGCAGCTGATGTGAAATGCCAATGCCATCAAAATACTCAGCACAGAGAGCTGAAGGATCTCCTCAGCTTCCTCTTTTCCATCCTGACTGCTACCCTGGATGAAAAGCTGTGGCAAAGCCACTTCTCCACCGGGCTGTTCTGGGGCCAGTGCCAGAGATCTCCTTAGCATCTTCATTGCTGGAAGCACTGGCTATACCTTTTGATGTGCCTGTCTGTTTTCATCTTGAGGCCTGGACTAGATGACCTTTAAAGGTCCCTTCCAACCCAAACCAGTCTATGATTCTGTGATTTTATCTGCCCATGGCTTTGCAGGCCTTCAGGAGAAAGGCCCACAGAGCAGCCTGCTGGTGGCCTGCAAGGGACACCAAGAAGGTCCTGCTGGGGCATGTGGACCCCACACCACTGTGGGCAGCTCTAGGACTGTTCTTCAGGCAGCTACAGGTAGCCCTTCATCTTGTGGCTGTCATGTTGTGGCTGCCACGTTTGCCTGTACCTGTTCCCTGGAAGATTCTCCTGTAACTTAAGGTATTGAGAAGCTCTAGATGCTGCAAAGTTTAGTCTGTTATTTGAGATCAAAGCTGCTGTAGTATCTCAGCAGGGCAGCCCCAGCATGGGCTCTGATGCGCTTCAGGACACTCACAACTGGAAAAATTCATTTCTTTCATCAGCAGTACATGATCCTGCCTTTTCATCCACCTCTTTTCATTCCCATGGGCAGACCTGCCCATGAAAAAAGAAGGAAGAAAAAAAGGAGAAAGAGGAGAAAAAAAGACATGTACTTTCTGCCCAATTTGTGCAAGCAGAGGGGGCTGTGTCGCACCCATTCCTCTCTCTTTGTTTGTGCCCCTGTCCCACCACTGCTGTTGTTTCCTGTGCCATGGGACAGCCCGTGAACAGCCCTTTCCTTCAAACCAGCCCTAGGAATTGGAGCCTGCAACATCTTTTGCAGAAGCAAAAGGAGCAGTGCTCGGGACCTCTGGCTGCCTCCCATGGCAGGACTTCTGTAGCAGAGATGCCAGCTTTTGGGACCACATTGTAGCACCCAAGGGAACAGCACTAAACAGTGCAATTACAGAACCACCCCAAAAGCCCCCACCAAATACAGCTGGGAGGGAAGTCAGGTCTACAAGGGCAAGGAGTATTTTCCTGGTTTTCATCTCTGCTTTCCACAGTGCATTAATTTTTTCCAGAAGTAGTGCTTTCTGATAGAAAAGCAACTATGTTACTGTGCTCTTTATTATTATTAACAACTTTCAGCTTTCTTATTACATCAGCTGGACACTTCCTGGGTCAGGGTTGCTGTTCTTCTAATGAACATGGCTCATTTGTCTCCTTCCCTCCCTCCCCACTCTGCTTTTTGTCTGCCTGCTCTTTGGGTAGTAATTTGATATGTTGAGCTCTCACCACCTCCACTGCCCCCAGGGCTGAAGTTCTGACGATGCTAAACAATTAAAATGCAATGCAATTACAGGCAGTACAGAACTGTGGAGAATAAGCCAGCAAAAATTCAGCCATGCAGAACGCTGTGGAGACTGTGTGGCTGTCAGTCTCCGACTCCGGGAGATAATTTGGTTTTTCTAAGAAGCAATAATTGAGCCTTTCACATGTGCCACGGCTATGAACTAGTCAAAAGCCTGGTTGCTGTGCACCTAGGAGCACCAGATGGATTAGATAGTCCCTGCAGCTTTTTGGGGCTGCCAGCTTTACACTTCAAGCCTTTTCTAGCTCCTGTACTTGTAAGTTATTCTTTTGACAGCTATTATGCATACAAGTGCCTTGTCTGAATTTAGCTGGTGAAACGAGGGAGGAAGGGTGAGGAAGAGCATGCCAAAAGAAATCCAAGCTGTTGAGGGGAGTCCAGAGCCTGAACTCTGCCACTCACACCCACCCCAAGAAAACACACCAGGTGAGACAAAACTGTCCCTGACGTTCAGCCCTCATGTTATGAGGGCTGTTTGCTGTGTGTCAGATTGTGGCCACGGGTGCCTCACGCCAGCCAGTTTGATCACACTCAGATACTTTCAGCCCTCTTTTCATGGACCCCATGCATACCTTTCCAAAGAAGAGTTAGTACAAGGTAGATCAGCAAAGAGCTGCTACTATCAAAAAAGTAATTGGAAGGAGCATTTGCACCTGGGCTTCTATGGCTTACCTCAGTGAAACACACACCCCATCCAAAGGGCAGAGAGGGGATGGTTGCATGTCCCTGCAGCTGCCCTACACAGACAGTGCTGAACATCAGGGCTTCTTGGACTCTCATGTCAAACCCCAAAGGGGAGTGACAGAAGACCCTAAGTGCTCTCTGCTGCCTAGCCAGAGTCCCTGCTCACAGCAGGGGGCAAGGAGGCAGGATGAGAAGGGAAAACACCTCCTGGGTACAAAACCCACATGGCTGCCCAGGGCAGCTCCTCTGCCCAGCGCTTGCTGGGCTTGATTCCCATTCCCTTCCCAGGTCCTTCACTTGCAACCGAAAATCTGTGAGCATTCATAGCAGACACAGAGAGCAATAGATTAATTCTATTGCACTATAGTGATTTAATCTCTGCACAAGGGGCCAGTCCTGGACCTCCAGGAGATGGAGATAAACTGGGAGCTAGATGTGAACCAGGCCATGCTTTTGTGCTGATTAAGCCACGTGCTGCTTTATAAGCCATGGCAAGTTTTCATGCTCTTGTGCCATCCTGTGCCTGGCTGAGGAGCTAGGAGAGAACTGGTCCTGAAGCATGTGTGGGCCCCATCACCCCAATCAATTCCTTTGGGTGCTGCCACTGTGTGATCACCAGGGAAATTTGGCACCATTCATTGCACTTCCTCCCGGGTAGGTTTCTTAGTAGTGGGGCTGCTTTATGCCCTCCCCTATGGCAGTAAGTGCTGCTGTTTGCAAAGGATGGAGACTTTGAGGTGTCTTCTATCTCCCATAAGCCTAGATGTGCTTGGATCCCCCACGGTTGCCCAGGCTTGACTGCTAGCTTAGGAGCAGGAAGGCTGAGCTCTGGCAGGAGGAGTTTGTTGTGGGTCTGCCAAGTATCTGAGTACGTCTCAGTCGCTGGTGCATGGCAATGGCACATCTCACTGAATAACTATGGCAGGTAAGGGGAAAAATCTTATCTGGTACCTATGTTTCTTCTCTTTCTGAGAGCTGCTGCTTTTGGCTGCACCCTTGAGTGGTCTGCTTTTGCCCTCTTCCAAAAACTCATGGTGTTACAAGGGGGAAGGCAACTGCATCTTTCCAGGCTGCACCCACTGCCCTTGCAGAGCCACAAAAACCTCTGCATACCAAGAAGAGCTGTTTGTGATGGCCACCACCTGGCCCTCTCCACACAGCCACCATTGAGCTCTGTACATAAAACAAATACAGTGGGCATCATACACTGTTTGGAGGATACAGGAACTTGCACTGAAGCCATCTCCATGCTGCTTATAAGCTGGAAACACTGCCCTGCCTTTCTCCAGGCAGCTTTGCTCACCACTTGCCATCTAAACAAAACAAGACTGGGTCAGGTATGGTGATGCTTTGTCCACATGTTCAGTTTTCTATCTCCACACAGATCATACCTTAAATGTATAAGGAAGAGAAGTCCTGACATTTTCAGTGTCAGTGGGCGTGCTGCATCCTTGGGACAAGCAGGTGTGTATTTAGGTACTCATGCATCCTCCAATAGGATAGAATAAAATTAAAGCATGTGGCCATATATAATTTCTTGAATTATACCTGATGATCTGATAATATCACAGCCCTCTCTGAGAGACAGAAGGGCAGATGCCATTGCAAAGACAGAGGTGTGATTTGGAAAGAAGGATCTTTGTTTCCTTGCACTTGCAAAAAACTTGTCTGGAAAACTGCAGCTTTCAGAGGCTTGCCATGTATTGCAGAATGAAGGTGACTTCCAAATCCAGAAATACTTGATTAAATATATTCCAGACCTTTTTTTTTTTTTTTCCCTCATTAAATGAGGGCACCTAACCAGCTGGTTTCCTGTGCCAGTTTTAGGAACACGATCATTAGGATTCAACTGCAATGTAAAGGCAAGGCACTAACTTTAGCTGAGCCCCAGTCACTAAGCACATATGGGTTTTTTTCTTTTCCATAGCCAGGTCTGATATACAGAATTAGCTATTTTGCCCATGTGTGTCGGAAGCAGCAGGAATTAGTACAAACACTATATCTGATGGAGTAAAATAAGAAAAAGTTAATGGACATAATTATTGGAGCAAGCATTGCAGGTACTCAAGGCAGCATTCAGAGAAGAAGAAGAAACCCAGTCTATTATGGATAAAATAATTTCTGGGCTTTCAGGGATCCTTTCCAAATGGAGCACATTAATACTTAGAGTCTGTGTTTTCTAATTGAAAATGAGTCATGTTATCCCCATATTACTGAGAGGGAAAAATGAGAATGAAAACACACCGTGTTGACAAAGCTTGGCATGCGTCCGTGGTGGGGATAGGGAGAGCAGCTCATCAAGGCTCACACAGGCCCTGCTCCTGCTTTGTTCTGCAGGTTTAATGCCCAGGAAAACACACAATACGTGAAGTTCTGCAAATGAAACAGAAATCAAGGTGTATTGGCTTTGTGTGGCAAGATTTTGGTAGTGGAGGAGCTAGAGGGGTGGCTTCTGTGAGAAGCTGCTAGAAGCTTCCCCTGTGTCTTGCTAGAGCCAAAGCCAGCCGGCTCCGAAACAGGCCTGATGCTGGCCAAGGCCGAGCCCATCAGTGATGGTGGTAGCACCTTTGGGATAACATATTTTAAAAGCCAAAAAAAACCCCCAAGGCAACTGCAGCCAGAGAAAGGACTGAGACTATGAGACAGAAACAACTCTGCAGACACCAAGGTCAATGAAGAAGGAGGGGGAAAAGGTGCTCCAGGCGCTGGAGCAGAGATTTCCCTGTGGAGGTTAACGGTGGAGCAGATATCCACCTGCGGCCCGTGCAGGACCCCACACCAGAGTCAGTGTGAGATGAGACCACCACCATGAAGCTCCTGTGCTATTTGCATTCATCTCTCATATTAGTTAAAATCAGTCTATTTTTAGTTAAGCTGACTCGCAATTTCCAGCATGCCATAACAAAATGCCAGAGAAACAGTGAGACCTTCTGGTGTAAATCCTCCCTCTCCTTCAAGAGAGCTAATACAAAATGGTCTCTGGCAGCCTCTGTGCACTTGTATGGAGAAAACACCTGTCCATCAGTGACAGATAACGATGGCCCAAAACCCCTGGCAGATGAGCCACTGCCACTGGTTTTGGCTGTAGGAGGCAGGTTTTGCAGTGCTGCCATACCTGAAGTGGCTCTGAAATGGGAAAGGCTTTTGCTGTGCTGGGGTGCTATGCTGACACTGCACCCCAAAACCAGGCGGTGAGCCTGGGAGCTGCTATGCCAGCATGGCCACCCCACTGCTGGTCGTGCTCCTAGGGAGGAAGCTGCTGGCTCTACTTTTGTACACAAAATGAAATTTCTGTGTATTTTTATCTTATCCACATTCGCTTGCACCAAAGCCTCAAGTTGTAGGCAGCCACCAGCACAACTGTGAAAAAATGGGAGGTACAACAAAACTGTAGTGTTAGTGTATTGCTCAATGGGCTGTTTATTTTTAAGCAGATCCATTGCTTTGGGTCAGTAGCTCGACCGTACTCTAGTAAGAGATCTCTCTATACCTGCTTATAAGGACAGGGATAAAAAAGAAGGAAAGAAAAAATCATCATTCCCCATTTCAAGAAGGACAGGGAACTGCTGGAGAGGGTACAGCAGAGGACTAAAAAGATGATCAAGGTCCTGGAGCACCTCTCTTATGAGGAAAGGCTGAGGAAGCTGTGTGTTTTTAGTCTGGAACAGAGAAGACTGGCGGGAGGATCTAATTAACACCTACAAATACTTAAAGGGTGGGTGTCAAAAGGAAGGGGCCAGTCTTTTTTCAGTAGTGCCCAGTGACAGGACAAGAGGAAATGGGCACAAACTTGAACATAAGAAGGTCCATCTAAACATGAGGAGGAACTTCTTTACTTTGAAGGTGGCAGAGCGCTGGAATAGACTGCCCAGAGAGGTAGTAGAGTCTCCATCTCTGAAGACGTTCAAAATCCACCTGGACATGTTCCTGTGCAACCTGCTCTGGGTGGACCTGCTTTGGAAGGGGGCTTAGACTAGATGATCTCTAGAGGTCCCTTCCAACCCCACATCATTCTGTGATTCCCTCTGGTTTTTACCCAAGATTTCAGCTGGTTCCTGAGCTGCACATCAGTGCTTGGAGCACAAGGGCCTCCAGCTCTGTAAGCAGAGACCTCGCTCTGTACCCTCATTTCCTCCAAAAGAGGCTTATACCAATCTGAAAAATACTACTGAAGGGGGATAGCGATGTTACCTTTCCAGGTCATTTATTCAGCAGATGTAGTGGAGGGGAAGGAGCAGTTTCAGTTAGTTCTGGATATGAATATGACGGCAAAAAGACTTGTCGAGAGGTCTTGGTTTTTCCAGAGGGATTTGGTGTCATGATGTGGGAGAAGAGTAACAGCCCAAAGCATTAACAAAGTTCAGCCCTGGGACAGAGCTGGAGGGAGCAGATGTGTGATTATAAGAGCTGAACTCCCTTGACTGAGAATTGCAACCAGGCACCCAGAGCTTCTTTGTATGCAAAGAAACCCTTCCTGTTTCCTAACAGCCATTTATAAGCATACTGCTGTGCGGATAATCTTCCCAAAGACAACTGGGCTTGACTAAAGCGTTCCATCCATCCCTTCTACCACAGTTACCTCATAACACAGTTGCAAAACGAGCTAGGTAACAGCTATATGTATTCACAATAACAAGCCAGCATAAGCCATAAGGCTTTCAGCTGCTGCTCTCCTTCCCCAAGGTAGTTTGGTGTCCTTTGTTTCCACCCTACTCTCTGTTGGTGAGGGTTTGGGTTGGTTTTTTTTTCCCCTTATGTCCTTTCACCTGGGAGATGCTCTGGGCAGCAGCTTTCAACTTGCGTTTCACACCGCAGCAGGAGTTTGCCAAGTAAAACATCTCTGAAAAGGCAGCACCTTCCTCCCTGCATGAGCTGCCCTGACGTGATGAGGATCATCGGGGTGGGACCAGGGACCCCTTTGGCTGCCAGCCCCTGTCTGTCCAGGTGACTTCTGTTCATATATACTTTACATTTGGTTTAGCAGGTTTGGCAAAGGCCCATTAGCATGGCCGGCTACTGGTGGAGCAGCTGTAAAATAAGCAAACAAAATCGAAGCAGTGTTTTGGATTGAAGTTCCATGAGATCTCCTGGAAAACACAAATGTATAACTTGCCAATATACAAACTATGAAATTCATAAACTGCAGTAGCGGACTAAATGGTTCCTATCCTGAAAATCACTATGAGAGTTGTTTTACAGAAGAAAGCAGAGGGTTTTGTAGAGGACAACTTGCAGCAAACTTCTATCTGTTAATCTAAATAGACAAGAAATGTCAGGGTAACGATGCAATCATCTTTCATTTTCATTTCTCTCCAAGCAGAAAGAAATGTGGCACTCTGCTTGCAAATGCCCTTTGTGTCAACCCTGGGTGCACTGCATCTGGCAGAGGTGGGTAGGTAATAGTACCTGAAGTCCATACCAGCTTATATTTGCCTAAGAACAGATGGGTTTCCATCCCCCAAAAGAGAAAACCACACCTACAAAACAGAAGAATCTTTGAAGGAGAAATCCAGGTTGCAAAGCTCTTGTGCAGGGCTCCCACGCGAGGAAGGATATTTCAACAGCCACAGTCCCTGAGATGCTAAGAGCCATGGCCAGCTGGCAGATGGAGATGTTCACAAGCAGTGAAAGCAGAGCCTGGGAAATGTGTAGGTCTCGTCTGGCCCTGCAGGAAATTAGAGAAAAGACCTCTACTTTCATCACGATGCTTTCTTCCAAAAATATACATGGGTAGATGCCTTCGGCACTGTGACTGACAGGGACAGTTGCCACCAGCCCACATCAGGTCCCTGGGTCCAGGAGCTGCTGCTGTCTCCTTGTTCCCTCTGGAGACAACTTGCTTTTTCAGTGGGAAAGGTAAACAATGGCGGTGATGAAGATGATGGTGATGGTAATGATCATGGTGATGGTGCACTCTACAAAGGGTTGCTTAAGGTCTTTACTCCACAGATTAATGTTTCCTCTCTTTTGCAGCCTACATGTTGAACACAATAGCTTACACCACTATATTCTTGCAATTGTCTGTAAGCTTATGGGCATTTTAGAAGGAGAAGAGCTTCATGGGAGTTGGCAGTTCTGGTTTTGAGGTAAGGATTTGGTTTGTCAAAGGGCCTGTGCTTTCTAAACATGCATATTTTAGTTTGATAACTAAAAAATACACCCCCCCCCAAAAAAAAAATAAAAAAAAAAAAGAAACCTTTCTTTATCCCTCCTCCTGAATATTTATCAGTCTGTTGCTGAAAACTCTTATAAGACTGTTTTAACATTAACCCCAGTAAATAGCAATTAAAGTTAAACAAAAATATTTTATTTTTATTTCCTAACTGGTGAAAAGCTGAAAGTTTAGATCCTTATTTTGAGTCTGCAAAGTCTTGACATTTTCAGCTGTTCAACTATTCCTCTGCCTGCATTTCACAACAGGGTTAGGAGTAGGTCTGCTCTGCTCCTGGGGATGACAACCTTTCCTTTCTCCTCAGGCTTTGCTCTGCTGTGAAATAGGGCGTGGATCAAGAGGTGATAGAGTGAAAAAAGTTACATTAAAGTGAAATGAAAATTTGGGATAACTTCTCACCTGTCTGCCACCAGACCTCTGTTTGGAGGGACCAGCTGGGGGTCCCAAGAGCAATGGTGAATCTGTCTCATCCCTGCCACATGCAGGGATATTCCTTGATGCCTGGTCCCATGGGTGCTCTTGGGTGTGAGAAGAACAGTGGAAATTCATCCAGTGCTGTGGGCAACGTAAGGATATTTTCAGCTCATGCTCTACTTAAGCAGGATTGTTTCTTACAAATTTCTCCTTTATTACTACCATTGTTTTTAGTTAATTGGCAAAGTGTTGAGTGTTTAAGGATGGGTAGAGATGACTCTTGTGTTTTGCTCAGTCCCGTGTCTGGGAATTGAAGCAAGGGCTCATTTTGGCTGACATATTCACATCCTTCATCTTTCATACTCAGTGCCTGGAAACTGTTAGGTATGAGGTACTTAATTATTCATACATTAAATGTGTACTTGGAATTGCTCTAGCACTTTAGCACTTTTATGTCACAAATTAAGTCTATTCTAGTTTTTTTTTCCTTATCTAAACCTATGCTCTTTTTATCCAGCACTTTTGGAAAGCAAAAGCATTCAAGCTGAGATGAAGCACAAGAAGATTTACTAGAGTTTGAAAACTATCACACATTAAAAGCCTGGTCCGTGCAAGCTCTGGGGACAGCCAAGGTTGGCCAAGGAGGCTCGGCTCCCCTTGTATTTTGGGGCAGGACTGTATGGCTTTTAACAGGACTGTGTTATCAGGGGCAAGGGAGGGGGGAGCACTGAGGAAAAGGAGGGTCAGCTTTTTGTAAATTGGGCATCTCAAGGTGATCCGGCTTGATCTTCCTCATTGCTGCTAGACAGTCACATCAGGGGACTGGGAGACATTTATTGTAAGGCTCAACACTTTTTAATTAAAGCCGCTATGGAAAATACTCCTCGCTTGGTGGTGGGAGGGAATAAAACCTCCTGCATCTTCTCTGTACTTTGCAAGGAAGCTGAAAAGGCAATGTACCCGTTTTATCTCTTCCCATGCGGGCCACCTTTGAAGCAAGGTGGTGGCAGCACTTCTGAAACACTGTTCTTCCCCCCCACCCCCGTGGCCTTGCCATTTTAGGGAGGAAGATGTTTGTATCTATTAACTTCCAACAATAAAAGGTTAATTAAAGCCAACAGCCTAAACTAAGCCCCAATTGAGCTGGCTTGGTATATTAATAAACTGGAGCTAAAAATTGGGATTTTTACACAATGGCTAAGGTTTAGCAGCAGAAGACATGTCAGAAAGTGAGAAACCCATGGTTCACTGGCCAGGGGCTGTCACCTCTGTACTTTCACAAATCAGGGGCTACCCTGAGGATCACAGCACATGTCATAAAGTAATTTAAGCAGGGTACATTTAATACAGGATATTGTATAGCAGAGTAGCATTCTGCAGGGCTATCATGGATGAGAAGACACTCTACAATGACATGGGAAAAACCACTTGCCACTCCAGTTGGGTTGGTGCTGCCTCTCTTCGGCTCATGCTCTTCAATAACCAAAACGATTTTGAGCTGTGTGTAGCCACATGACTTGACTCCAAGAGGCAACAGAGGTCCAGAAACTAGTCCAGTCCTTCAGCCCCACAACACTGGCTGTGGTTGTCCCCAAGGAGCCTGGCCATGGGTAAGCTGGTTTCACTACCAGGAGGACTCAAGTGAAAGAGGGCTGCATGGCCATCACTGCTGCCAGGGATGGGTGGTAGGTTATTGATGGGAGGGAGCACAGCACCCAGCTCCCCGCATAGCTTGGGACTGGGAGCATCCCCAACACAACCCTGCAGACCAGTTCCTCTAAATCCACAAGAGAAATGCAAGGAGATAGTTATGGATTACCAAAAGAAACCCACAAAAGATTATATTATTGACTAATAATATGTTGTTCTAGTCTCATTGAGGATTGCATCAAAATTGCTACAGCAATGATTGTGACTTCAAAATATGTTTCCCAAACAGGGAAGTTCTGTTAGATATTCTATTAGAGAAATATGTATTAAGACTGTTCAAAGTAAGTAAAAACATTTTTACAGCCCCCCTTTATGGTAGGCAATAGTGGGTAGTTTCTTTCCGCAGGACAAACATGTCTCTGATTTCTTCTCTCCAATTTTTCTGCTTCTCCACAGTGGTTTGAAATTCTGCAGAGTCTGTATGGGCTTGAAAACTGAGCAAGATTTGCAGCTTGCACCAAATCTGAGACAACGTCTGAGTGTACTTGCAGGGAAACCTGCGTGCAAGGCTCTTCAGGCCCAAAGCAAAACGGTATTATTTTTCTGTACAACCTATGTTGCTTTTTCATATGCAAGGCCTAACATTTGGAAAACTCATCTTCATAAGTTGCTTTCTGTGAAGGAAGTTATCATATAGTGTTTTATACTGCATTGGGCAAAAATTATCTTTAAGGATTGGGTCACTATGGTAACCACTTCTTATCTCAGAATCAAAAAGGTGGTTATGATTGTAATTAAAAAATGTATGCTTTCTACCAAGAATTATTCTGAATTATAATAATTCATTTTCTGTCGTATGATGGAGTTATTTTTATTGCCCCCAAAGGCATCATCATTTGTAATAATTCAGTAATGCAACACTTCATAGAGAGGGACTATAACCAGCTTTGAATGTACTGTCAGAAATTGTGGTTGATGACTTCAACCTCTTAAATACTTCACCAGACTCCAGTGGAACACCAGGAATGCTTTTTTATCTTACAGAAAGATAAATGAGGCCTCCTAAAAGCTTGTGTTTCATTGCAACTCATAATGCCCAATGATGCACAAAGACAGGTCCAGGTTTGTTGCTGAGAACAGGTGGGCTGGCCACAAATTCAGATTTTCCTTCAGCTTAAGTAGAAAAGGGTTTTTTTCTAAAAAATAAAGGAAAACCTCTCAGCCTTTTTCCCTTGGGCATTCATGCCCATCACTTCTGTTTCCAGGACCAAGGTCACACAGGGCCACCTTGGCAGACTGCTGGGACATGGTGGATGTTCACAGGTAAAGCAGCATGGCTGCCCTTAAAAATTGTAATATTAGTACGATGAACATAGTGCTCCATCTGGCCCAGATCAAGTTCATGGCAAAGCTGTTTTTCAGTTTAAGGTGAGCTGCTCCAGCTGGCTCTGGTGGGACTTGTCCGCAGGTGGCTTCAGGGATGCAAGAAGTACTTGCTGTTAATATGAACCATTTCCAAGGGGGTAGCAGCAGGGTGGTCTCATCCTTTTCTCCTTGGTTTGGTTCTGTGCCAGGTCAGGAGACTTTTAACAGAATTTTTGACACTGCTTCTGGTATTTCATTGGGGGGGAGGGCAGACTGTAGCCTATTCATTCTTCAGTTCATGCATTACAGAGCAAATATCCACCTATGTTTTATGTAAATAGTAATAGTATTGTTTACCTAAATGTTTCTTTTTTCCACATTTCCAAGAAGGAGGCTGAACAAATGTTTATTTTCCTAAAAGCCTGTAGCTTTCAACATATTACTTTTTTTGGCTCATTTATCCATAATACAGTTGTGAATCCCTGCAGACCTCTGAGTGTTTTCTCCTGGAAGAGGATTTACTGTTCAGTGGCCACAATTATTCCAGCAGGACACTGTGGAATGCCTTTTTGGTGCCTAAAATGAGGGGTTTTCCCTTCCTGGCCAGGGGGAGCAGACTCCTGTGCTCCAAGTGAGCAGTAATCAGTCAGGTTAATGAGCCACAGATTAATAATTTTCGGAGCCATTCTGAATGGCTTTCAGTGAAGGAGGAGTTGTAATTCATCAAGCCGGCTGAAGGGTTCTGGGACCCAGAAAAGCCCAGAGATGCCTGTGGAGTCTGAGCAAAATACCCAGGTTGGTGGCAGTGCTACCCATGATGGCACAGCTTCTGCCTGCATTTCAGGGCTGGCACAGGGATGTTCTCAGCAGCTGGGGACCATGTACCTAGCTACAGCCTTCCCTTTGCACAGAGCTGAACCTCTTGCTACCTAGACAAAGTAAATACTTAATAATGGCTATAATGAAGCTGACTGGTGAATTACTTCATTAAGCCTGGAGTAATAATTAGCTTAATCAGCTGAAGCTCAGCTCAATAAAGTGCACTTCAGAGGTGAGTTAGCTCCAGCATGCTGTGCAGGGGGTGAGGGAGGATGCTGGTAGAGGATCCTCTATAGACCTGTACTGTGGTGCTTCCCAGGTGTGGAGGGACCTGGTGCATAAGAGGGATGCCACTGGGTCAGGTTTCCTGACCCTGCAGCTTCAGGGCAGGACTAAGTGCAGGGCAGCTCCTGAATCAGGGGTGCTAAACCTCTGGCCCTGAGGCATGCCTGTGGCTTAGCTTTAGCATCCCTCCCTCAGCTCCACTGAGGAAGAGCAGTAACTTGGCCTTTCCCCTGTGGGCTTTCCCCAGAACCTCTTCTGGGGCTTCTGGGGTTCCTCTGTTCTTCCTTGGCAGCTCAAGCTAATGGCTTGCCCCCGCCAAAGCTGGCAGCTGCTTATTTTAATTTCTTCAATTTCTTCAGTTTTTGAAGTATCCGGCAATTCCTTTTTTTTTNTTTGAGCTGCTGACAAAGAGTCACAGCTGATCTACAGTTCAAGCTACAAGAAAGTGTCCTATTTCCACTCCAAGTACAAGTGGGTTTTGCGTCTGTGGTGATTTTAATGTTGAGCAGTGTCTTCAGGTATGGTATCCCTTGCAGAGGCTGGATCTCCTGTCCTGCCACATTTTGTTAGTCTCTTCTACCACCCTTACCTTTTTAGTTTCACAATGACAATCACCTGCTGGCATAGCCATACCCTTGGGTAAAAGAAATGAACTTGTCTGTGCTGACACTAAAGACTACATTTTTAGTGTTCAACATAGGGTGTCTGCGGTGTGGAACCCTGCTTCCCACCAAAGATGTGCATCATAATTCCAGCCATTGGGGACTCCCTTAATGAGCCACTCTGAGAACAGTGGAGTTGAGAGGTGCTGCAACAAGTAGGACAAACTTAGTGATGCAGCTGCAAAACAAAGGAAAGGATGCCAAAGCTCTTTACCCCGCCCAGGTATTGGGAACCAACCTCCTATTTCTCCCCACTCTCCCATCAGTGCTCAGGCTCAGAAATGCAAGTACCCATTAGAGAGGGTTTGGGGGGGGAGGAGGACTGCAGCTTCAGAGGTCCTTTTGCTGAGGAGCTCTTGGCAATGATAGTTACTTGAGATTATGGAGGCAATGGCAATCAGCAAGTCTAAGCTTGGATGAACCTACTTCAATTTAAGTACATTAGCATGCCTGGCACTGGAAAGCAGGAACTAGCGGGATGCACCCTCACATTTTGAAGTGAGAAATATATCCTGCCATTTGTGCTGACTTCTGGGATGAGGTGGCCCTCCATCTACTTCCTCAGCCTGAATTCATTTCCTCATCCTCTGGAGAGAGTAGGATTTAAGAGTCCTTGCCCACAGGGCATCAGAAAGAAGGAAACAGAAGGGATTTGTGCTCAAGACAGAAACAATATGTTGTGAAGGTAGGACCAACCCATTGTCTCTCTTCTGGCAAACAAAACATCAAGCAGAGAAAAGGCCTCCAACATCCATTGTGTCCATCCTCTACCCATCACTCTGAAGCCGAGTTCATGTTTGTAAAGAGCTTCCCCATGCAGGAGCACCTACCCTGCAGCCGGCTTGTGGAGCACCTCAAGGGGCTTCACACTGCCTTTGTTATTCAAAGTGACATCTTGCTGTGATGTGATCTTGGAGACTTCCCCTAGGCATGTCAACAGGTTGTTTAATTGGGTTGGGAGAGAGGAAAATTGGGCCAAAAGAGGTGGCCAGGAGATCCAAGTAATGAAGTGCAATGTCTGCAAGGTCCTTGCCTCATGGCAGAGTTCCTTCAGCCAGACATGCTCATAGTTGAGAAAGGAGGTGTGTATGTCTTGATTGCTGACAGATATTGCACTTGTGCAGATTACTTGTGCTGAAAAGTGAGCACCTGAACAATCGGAACCACCATTTACTGTGGGCAAGTTTAATCTTCCATCCCTGTAAAGCCACTACATGAGCCAAATGAGGCAGAGATGCCAGGAAGAAAAAGAAGAGTCAGGTATCATACACTCTGGAGGAGGCTGTGCTGTGCTGCAGCACCAGCTGCAATGCTGCATCCTCCATTCTGAATCCAACACAAACAGTATTCTTCTCATGCCCCCCAAAAATAAAAACTAATAAAACCCAGCAGCTTTTCAAAAAGAAAAGCCAAATTTATCAAATTGCAAGTTCCTTCATCTGCACTTCCTAAGATGAGTTTGAATCCTGGCACCCCTGGGATGCACTTGAGTTCTCCAGGCACGCAGCCCCACAGGCAGGCAAGGGGCTGGCAGGTGCCCGGCTTCCATTACCCATTTTCTACACAAGCCTCAAGGTGGAGGGGAGGGGACACTGTCATAGAGTGGGGACATCCCAGTTGCCCCTCCCTGCTGCTCCCACCATTTGAGCCACTGTGCCAGTCTGTGGGACCTCAGGTTGGTAGGGTCCTTTATTTTTTTTTTTTTTTTTTTTTTTTTTTTTTTTTATTTTTCTTTTTTCC
>VZRU01012779.1:361593-386950 GCA_013398155.1 Pedionomus torquatus
TTTTGTAACTTCCTCTCTTTCCCCCTTCTCCAGAGGATTATGAATGTGAGAATGTTTTCTGGAGCTCAGACCAACATGCACAAAAAAAAAGATTGTGCCACTAATGGCAAGGAGTTTCTGTGTTGTAACCTTGTGGCTTGCTGGGACACCAGAAAGCTGCTGAATGTCCAAGAAGCGAATTGAACATCTGAGATAGCGGCTACTGAACTCCTCAGTCCCACAGGTAAGGGTAGTTCTTTAAACATTTCAAGTGCAAACTAGGCACTGGTTATCTATCTATCCCACTTGAAAGTGGGACAAAGAGGAAAAGAAACTCCTCAGAAACTATTTTGGAGGAAGACAGAGGTATTTAAGGAGGGATTTCTATGTGCTGCTTGACATCCCGACTTGTTGGGGGGAGAGCAAGAAGAATGAGAGGGAAAGAGGTTTCTTCCCATGCAGCAAGCAGGGCAAGCTCTCTATCCCTCAACATCAGGTCACCTCCCTGCATTTCTGTTGAGCTTTGGGCAGCAGCAGGCACTGAAGGCTTTTCTCATTAACTAATCCATAAACAGTGGTTTGAGAGGTATTTCAGTGCTGTCGTACTCTTGCATTTCCAAAGCAGGTCTTAGCCCCACTCATGGGTCAGAAACCTGTCATGAGAAAACAGAAAGCTTGACATTACTCCAGTGGTTTTTTAGGTACTTTCTAAATAATGTGCCTTCAACAGAACGTATGCTCTTCCCCCTCCACCTCAACACTTCTTTAGAGCTAGAGGCTCAAAGAAACTTTTCCCTTGACACCTACTGTAGGTCGAAAGTTTCCTTGCCTGATATGTCTAAAACAAAAAAACAAAACCCCCAGAGCAGGACAGGGGTATCAGGAGGGCCAAGCCCTCGACGCAGCCTAGCTCATGCTTCCCCAGGCAGTGAGGCAGGAGTGCGAAGCAGAGGGCTGGTTTTTAGTGGCAGGGAATGCCAACGTTTGGAAGCAACTTCTCTCACCCCAAGACATTGCATGGCAAAACCCACCAAGGTCACCTAAGGACATAACATCATCAGGGGCTGGGTTGGCAGCCGCAGTGGCAGCAGGTGGGATATGTTTTGGTTCCCTCTCCTCTGCCTGTGCCCAAAGCCCGTTTGCAGTTTTAGTAGGTGCCTGTATCAGCTTTACAGCCACAGCCTGGACTTTGCTGCCAGAAAGCCTGGGCTGTGGGCAGCCCAGCGCTGTCTTTATGGCTGTGGGCATTAATGTGCCTGTAACTCACACATGCTTTTTCAAATAAAGGTTTTGCACCAGAGATCCTGGACAGATTGTTGGTGGCCTCATTGTACTTCTTTAGCTGAGAGAATTCTCTTGTCTGGCAAAGCTGGTACTCTGTGAGCCTGCAATTTAAATTACGCATTCAGGCTGGTTTTTTTTTAGGGAGCAGTCACAAACACAGGCCTCTTGGAACACCTTTTATGCAAAGATAGATAGTCAAAGGACTCCTCCCATTTTGCATTTAGTGATGGGAAGCATCACTGTAGTTGCCTTCATGATGCTTCTGCTGAGGCTTAGAAAATTTGTGGTCTCCTGATAGTTTCCCCACTGCCTGAATCTGCTTCCCCCTGCTCTCACCAACACAAGTTTTCCCTGCCTCTTTGCTGAACAAATGCAACGGGGAAGGGAAGAGAAACCCTCCAGGAGATTTTTTCTGCATGGAGGAAAAAAAGTGTATGTTTTGCCATGAGTCTACAAACAGTGATCAGAGCAAACTGGAAAATCATATAATTACCGAATGGTTAGAGTTGGAAGGGACCTCAAAGATCATCGAGTTCCAACGCTCCTGCCATGGGCAGGGACACCTTCCACTAGACCAGGTTGCTCAAAGCCCCATCCAGCCTGGCCTTGAACATTTCCAAGGATGGGCATCCACAACTCCTTTGGGCAACCTGTTCCAGTGCCTCACCACCCTCACAGGAAAGAATTTCTTCCTAATATCCAATCTAAATCTCCCCTCTTCCAGTTTAAACCCATTACCCCTTGTCCTATCACTACACTTCCTGACAAAGAGTACCCCTCCTGCTCTCCTGTAGGCTCCCTTCAGATACTGGAAGACTGCTAGAAGGTCTTCCCAGACCCTTCTCTTCCCCAGGCTGAACAGCCCCAGCTCTCTCAGCCTGTCTTCATAGGAGAGGTGCTCCAACCTCAGCTTAATGGTCCTCTGCTGGAGGTGTGTTTCCCATGACACAAGCTGAGGCTGCTGTTCAACCCACTCGCCTCCTGGAGCAGGGATGCAGAGGGGCAGTACACTGCTGGGAATTAGTAAATATAATGATAGTTCCTGTAATATGATATAGGAAGTCTATCTTATGCTGCTGAACTGGCTGCACACTGGGCTCCTGTGATGTTGAAAATAGCCATCTTTTTTTTTATCTAGGAGGAGGCAACAGAATGCCAGCAGATGCATCTTGGACATTTATGTCTGTGTTGTTTTTAAGGTGTTGAAAGCTCACTGGGGCTACACTATTTCATCTGATTGAATGATGCAGCTCCCAAAGTCCCCAAGTCTTCCCAGAGTGAGTCACTGCTCAGACCTGCTACTTTGCAAGGATTGGCCTCCTTTAGTATTAGCACCATGGGGGAAAGCAAGGGATGGTGATTTGCCATAATTATTTTGACTCAGCAAGTTAGATGGAGAAAGCTTTGAGGGACTTCCAGCAGGCATAATGCCAAATGCTATGGTGGATGGATTCAGCTCCACTCATCTGCTGTAGTGTGCTACTGCTATTCGGCCAGGTGACCTGAGCACTAGAGCTGGGATGCTGAGGCAGAGACACAAAATTTCCATGCTCAGGAGCCAAGATGAATACAGAAGAAATATCTGAAGAAACTATTCTGCGCAATCTGAGCTACCCTTTTATAAGGTAGTGATAGCCTGATTTGGTAGCTGAGTACTTGCCAACTTCCAGGCAAGCCATTTCTATAAGTGAATATGAAGATATCAAATGCAGGTGCCATTATGTATTATCGCTCCATTATACGTGGGCAAAACCACAGGGATTGCAGGATCTTTGTACTCAGGTCTGAGCAACGCCTCATCACTGCTCCAGCAAAGTTTACGTGGAAACATTGCACAGTGGCTCCATGTTTACTTAACCAACAGGAGTCTGTTCCTCATTTTGAATTTTATTAGCTATTAAATGGGACTTATGGTGCACCAGCCTGCACACTTGCCAGGTTGTGAACATGGGTTTTCTTCACAAAACTTGCTCCCCTTGCACAGCCAGGTGTAAAGGTGGTTGAGAAAGGACCATTAGGGCTGGCTGTGCGGCGATGCTGTGCCTGTCCTCTGTGCCCATGGAGCCTGCCCTCCACCCCTCCACAGTTCCCCAAATCCTTTGGGTGATCAGAATACATTTTAGTTCACTTTTTCTAAATGCTGGAGCATCCGCAAAAGGCTTTTTGTCCTACAGTTTTTTAGCCATTTTATATAGGAAAAAGAAAATCCTAAATTATATCTTGCAAATGGCTTCAGGAAACTGCTTACTGGTCTGGTTCTCACCTGTTGTAAGAAGGAAAATATGCACGCCTGTGTTTTTCACCCCACCTCTGAAAAAGTGAGTTATATTATGTTGCTACGGCTGTCTTGTGAACAAGCTTTGGGCAAACAGCCTGGGAACTGCTGAACAGGCCAGAAACCCAAGGCCCTGACTCCATTGTTCATCCTGCTTTATAAACTAATGTAAAACAATTTAAGTGTAGTCTTAAGGGCATTGCTGAATTGGGACTCTGGGGCAACACCTGCTGGATTCAATCTAAGCAGATACTTATTAGAGCTTGGGCAAAGCCACTGACATCTGACTTTAAGTATTTAATAAAAATCCTGTTGGTGGTAACTTGGACACCAGCATGCAGGCAGTTTAGGAAGCAAATGAGGATCAACCAGTATTGTGATAGATGAGTCATATGGGAGAAGGGGCAAATTGGCTGATTTTGCTATTTTTAAGGCAGTCAGCCATGCTGATGTGAGTGGCAAACGAAGGAGAGCCAGGCAAGAGGCAGCCACAGAGGAGACTCTGATGGCCGGCTATTCATTTCAGAAGAAAATTGGCAGTAAAGGGGATCTGGTTAATGTTAAGCTCCGGCAGCGTTTATTCTAATTTTGTTGAGCTGACTCCTTAATTAAAAGGTCGCTTTATGGGGAGTTGGAGAAGTATGGGCTGTGTGGTAGCAAAAGCTACCACATGTAGCTGTCCCATGGAGGGACATGGAGGATGCTGTCCCAATTCACTCTTTTTTTTTATTTTTTTTTTATTTTTTTAACAAATGCTGAGAAAACATTTTTTATCTCTGAGAGGCTCTTCCAAAATCTAGCTATCCTTCCCATAAGTGGCCACCATGGCTGTCTGCTGCTGTACCCCAGCCACAGAGGATAGTTTTGTCTCTAGTTTTCAGAGAGCACCCAGGCATTTGCCTTTTCCTAAGGGACAATTTAGTTCCTTTCCTGGACTTATTTTGAGCTATAATGTGGCTATATTTCAATGCCTCTTGTTAACCCCACATTGAAGACAAGCATACTGAGATGTGGAGAAAGAACTACAGTTTACTTTTTTCCTTGCTGAAGGTCTTGTTTCTTTCTCCCCATGCCAGAAATTTCTCTGGGTCCCAACCCAGCAGTCCCTCCCTCTCGCAGTGCTCTTCCAAAAGGATTGATATAAACTTTAGGCATATGAGAAATACAGTTGTGTGTATCTTTGCACCGCTAAGATATAACGTCAGGTCTACATAATGTAAAAGCAAGGTTTTGGAAAGTCATGTCTACGGCTGGCAGTGAAAATATGACTCATGGGGCAAGACTGGGATTGCCTCTGTGGATAGTGCTACCAGGGAAAATGGTCAACCAGAAAACCTTGAAGCTGCCCTCCTTAATGGCATACAGCAAATTTGGACTCAGTAACAGAGAGGGCAAGAGTGGTTTCTTGCACAGTTTGGATCTTGCAAGCCCCTGGTGCTCAATTTCCATCAGCTCATACAGAGCAGTGATGGGAAACTGAGGTTTCTCATGCAAGTCACTCTTCACCTCAGAAAAGCATCTGCATCCAGGTGAAAGCGTAAGCAATAGGTGTGAATTCATGTGATGCATGCTGTGAATTCAGCAGTCTGCCCCATTAATGTAGCTGACACAATTGTTGATGTGCGTAACCGATGCCTCTCACTGACATCTGGATGATGGATAGTGATTTTGGGTAAGGAAAACCAGATTTGCAAGAAGATCCATGGCAGGTCCAGCCAGTGCTGGAGCCAGAAGAGTACCTGGAAGGACAGAGGGTCAGCAGAAATGTATGAGTACACAGAACAGAACTCAGCTATTCTGGATCTCATGTTTGGCTTCTGTCTTAAAATAAATTAAATATCTCTTTATTGTGACTGGCAGACAGCCAAGGATAGCTCAGCTGCAATGTTCCCTGGGACAAGCTGTGTGCCTTGTGCGTGGCTTGTTTTGTTCAACAAACCCTAGGCAGGGGAAAAAAAAACTTGCTGAAGCCTGGAAGAAGCGGAGCTGTGATTTCTAAGGCCCCTGAGCTAAAACATCCTTTGCCCTCGGCAGAGTTATCCAGGCGCAGCAGAGATGATTAATTTCTTTAAAACAGGGTCTCTTCAGCCCTAGGCTCCATGTTGCCACATTACTCTCAGCCAAAATACCTGATATATTACATGGCAGATACCGCATCCAGAAAGATGAATAAAGTATAGTCTCTTTGTTTGCTGTTGACTCCTGTGAAGCTGGCTCCTTTTTTTTTGGTGAGTTTGGAGGGACTTCTGTCCAGCCAGCACCAGTGGTGATCTGCAACGAGGTGACTGGCTTCAAGAACCCCAAATGCCATCAAGTCTTTCCCTGCAAGCAGCCGCCTCGCTGCTTAAGACTAGCACTGCCAGCCTTCTACCACATCCGTGGCACTGGCTGGCTTAATTGAATTATAGCACCATCCCCCGAGGATGGACCTCCATTTTGTGTTGGGGGGTTTACAAAGTGCTGTGGACTCTGGTCTTGAGCTGTTGGGGTGACTTGAGGGAAATAAAAGCTCCTCACAGCAAGAAGCCCTGTGCTGCCAGTGGGGAAAGCCTTTTCTCCTGAGCCAGCCGTGGTGCCACTGCTTTAGCATGCTGAATTCTCTGCTGCTTTTAGGCGGCGCGGTCGGTATTGCCTGCTGGAGAGGCTTTGTGTCAGAGGATGACTTTATTGAGATGCTTAATCCTCAGCAGGTGCTGCGCAATATGACACGCAGCTATGTCGTGGAGGTAATAATGCAGCATTGATGTTTTACTATGCTGTTAACCCTCAGCGCGATGAAGTATTACAAACACCATTTATCTTCTGCTCTGTTGCTGATAACACACGCTCTTGCTTGGAGCTGCCTTGCCCAAAGCCATGATTGATACAATGCAGGAAGCAACTCCCTTCTCATGGGCGTCGTGTGTTTTATTACTTATTTTCCACGCTCTGGGTTTCTCCCCTCTTCCAGCTCTGTGAAGTCTTGCACCATAAAATGGAGGCTCCAGCTGCAGGATGCAGCTTGGCCTTGCTTTACTATCATGCTTTGCTGCTGCACAGATATCATAGGGTGTCTTATTTTTTGAGCTGCTCCTGCTTCTTTTCTTTGTTAGGTTTAAGGCAGAAAAGCAATAAAAAGGATCATGGCCTTCTGTAAGGATTTACATTTATATTCCATGAAATACTGACATAGTTCCGCAAAAAGCAGGACAGAGGTGCATTTGGATCAATCTATGTGATATTCCTTGTGTTGCAGGTCACCCCTTAATATGGTGCACGTTACATCTCCTTGCCTTGGTTCTTCCCTGGCCAGTGAAATCAGTGGAGCTTTGACTACATGTCAGTGGAGGAGTAGGACCAGGATCACACACATTTGAGTAACGATTTGTACGCACAGGGAATATTCTCCTGATTATGGTCTTGGATAATTGGGGCAATTTTCATAGGAATTAGAAGCCACTACCAGGACATGATTATGTTTTACATGGTAAATTCTGATTGACTGAACTATGGAAAATTAACATTGATGAAAATCGCCAAAAATTTAGGGTACCAACTTTATACTGATTGGGTCATTACAACACTCAGAACTTTGTAGCTTATAAATCTAGAGATCCTCTTGCAGAAAGCCTTAATGGTATGTCACCCTTGGAAAATCACTGCTATGGCTGCAATCCATTCCTTTCCTCAACATCTGACTTTTGCCTTGCTCCCACATCTAATAGGTTGCTTGGTTCCCACCTTTGTGGCCTGCCAAAGTTTTCCCTTTGTTTTTTGTGACTGACTCACCCTCAGATCTTCCATGAAGATGGTGCTGTTCAGCACCAGGTTTCTTCTAAGTTGTGTCTATCCCTAAGATTTCCTGGATGTGCCTGTCCATCTTCCCTGGTACTCTGCTGCAGCATGTGCCAAAAGCAAGTCCCAGAATTCTCCCAATGGACCCAGACCTCCCCAAAAGCAAAAGGAATTTCCTAAATATCTCTTAAAAAATCCCACGTTGGTAATTTTTCCTGTGTTGCAGCCTGTTTATTCCCAGGGCCATCATCACCTTCCAAAACCTGGCCAGAGGATGTGCACCAGGGCCACTTGGTGGAGCAGAAAGAGTCAAATCATGGGTTCTACAGATACAAAGCTTCACCCCCTCCCAATAGGGAGGGAGCAGGTCACAGCTGATTAGTATTAGTGACCTGTCATAGTTTCCTGGACAGTTTGTGTGGCACATGGCAGGTTTTCATCTGATCTCCCTGCCTAATCATGAGCAAACTGGAAAACAGATGGCAATTATCCACAGTGCTAAGGGAGGCTTGGGTGGGAAGGCACCATGCCTTTCCTTCCCTATGCCTTAAGCACAGGGGAAAAAAAGAAAAGTAGTGAATCCTTGTTCACTGGGATGAG
Source organism: Pedionomus torquatus (assembly GCA_013398155.1). Lineage (NCBI taxonomy): Eukaryota > Metazoa > Chordata > Aves > Charadriiformes > Pedionomidae > Pedionomus > Pedionomus torquatus. Next base: position 369,506 of record VZRU01012779.1, read on the forward strand.
TCAAAGCTCACAGCTATCCCTGTGCCCTGAGCCTCGGCTTGTGGCTGAGGGAAACAGCTACTGGGTTTGGAAAGATGGTCCCAGGCTCAAAACTTCAGGCTTCCTGATGCCACGTTTTCAGTGAGTTTCAGTTAAGATATGTAGCACTGGAAGACACTCATTATCCCTGCGCCTAAGCCATTTCCCAAGGATATTTTGGCTTTGAACGCTTGGGAGTATGTATTGGCATACCCAACACTGATAAAGTTCACAAGGTCAGGGAATCACGGATGATTTACTGCCTTCAGGAATAGCCCAAGGATAATTGCATTTGGTGTTAATATCCATCATTTCTTTTACTGTTCAGTGACAAATTCTGCTCTGTAGGTGTGAATCCGCATCTTTCTTCTGCTGAGACAGAACTGCAGCCCAATTCAATATACAGTTTGTCTCTTGGAGATTGGAGTTTGGCTCTGCGCTGCACATGAGGCGGTATGGGAAAGCATCGACCATCCTGAGAATAGTTGGTAACCTGCCAGTACAGGAGGGGCAGAAGAAAACTTCCCTCGGAGTCACCTTGATAGCATCAGGGAAAATGATACAAGCCAAAAATGTTTAGGTTTTATTTTATGATTAAAATCTCCATGCAGCCTATGTTTTGTGTCACGCTGTTTTTAGTCCCCATACATCCAGGGCAGGTATGAGACCAGGCAGACCTTGATGTCTTCCCATAAGGTTGGGCTTGTGTGGTGGGGATGCCACGCTGTGCTGGGGCTAACACAATGCTGCTGACCCTCATGAGCTGCTGTGTCCTCGGCACCCACCGCTCAGTGTCATTGTGGACTGATAGCCACCTTTAATTAACACCACCCCATCCAGCCTTCAGATAACCTTCAGTAGTTTCAGGGCTTTTCCCCTCTCATCGTTAAAAAAAAAATGGTTTTGCAAAAGGAAAGGTGGGATTGTTAAACCTTGTACCCACAGTATCCACTGCATGGCAGAGACAGGGCTTGCAAAAGGTCCTAAATTCTGCTGGGAGCAGCTGCCAGAAAGCATCCCATGCAGAACACCAACCGAAGAGAAATGCAATGCTTGTCTTGTATCTGTAAGAAATTCCTAATGCACTAGAGACTCAGTACTACAGTATTTCTCCCTTTTTAATCCATGAGATGTGATGCGTGTTATCATATGCAATAATGTCCAAGAGGTGAAATACAGAGCTGTCAGCTGCAGGACGCTGAAATGACATACTTTTAACATGCTGTCAGGTTCCTGTTGGACACTTGTATCAAAACTCGTATCAAAATTTTAGCCTCGGGAAGACAAATCCACAGTGTTTGCCCTTTCTGGGGAGCTCCTTAATTTAAAGTACTGCTATTCAGTAGTGGGGTGCATAAAAAAATGGCCTTTTTGAAGTTGTCTGTGCTGTAGGTAAGGCCTCCTCCCTTCACAGTGGCCAAAGTGCCACCTGTGTCATACCCAGGGTCTTTAAGCAGGGTTCCTAAGATGCAGGTCCTGTGCCCTCCACAAAATGCTGCTCTTGGGGGTGATAAAGGGGTTTAGTAGTTTTTTTCTGTTATAGATAAGGTGTGAAACCTTAGAGTAGTTTTGTCTAGTTTTAAAACTTTCAGATGTTTTCTTATCTCGAAGAACTAACCCTCTATGAGCAGAACAGGAGCAAAACAGAAGCCAAGGCCACAAAACTCACTGAAACCAGACCTGAGGCCTGGATGAGCTCTAGGGATGATCTGAGCTTGTGCAAGACACTAGGGGTGAAAAGTTTACAGTGAGGAAGGCTACTAACTTCATCCCTGAGACCCCTAACGACCACTACCAAGAAGTATGGCACAGACGCAGAGGGGCAGAGAACTCATCTTAATATAAAGCAGGGATAGCTACTGAATATGTATAGGCGTATTATGTAATCTTATGAATATGTAATATTTAGGACATATAACCCCAGAAAATGACCGTGCTTGGGGCACACACCTTTGGGAGCAATCCTCTATGTGTCCAGCACTGAATAAACATACTTCCTTTATAACCCTCTAAGGTTGTGAAGCTGTTGCTCCGCACATCAGGGGGATGCAATACTCAGTGCTTGCAGAAGACCTGCTTGGGTCTGCATCTCCCTCTTGTCAGCCAAAGCCCACCACGTCCCAGCCTCTGCCCACTCCGGCACTGAACAGCCTCCAGCAGCAGTCCGATCTTCTGGGGTTTGCTGAAGTTCTGGCCTGGCATGCTCACTAATTACTCACTGGAGTGACAAGGAAAGAAGGGGCACCATCCCCAGTGCTGAGCTGGGCTGGAAAGGACCTTGCAATCTCCTTATACAGACACAGAAGCCAACACTTGGCCTCTCCTTGTGGCCATGACTCTCAGGTCGAGCCCTGCTCCCATCGTGGTGCCAGTGATGGAGCCTCAACATTTTGCAGGGTGGGAGAGCAGGGTGTAGGGGATAGCCAGTGTCCCATGCACTTAAGATGATGGATGAGACAAGTGCAAACAAGCTGCCTAATCTTGCCTCCAGCTCCTTGCCGGCCAGAGGAGGCTTGGCAGAGGGTGGCATTGCCATGGCAGAGCTTCCCCCGTGGCTGCCCACGGTCATTGAGTCTCCAAAACAGGAACACTGAATTCACTCTGCAAATGACAGATAATGTCTCCTGAGGAAAATTAATTAAAAGGGGTGGGGGTGGGAGGGGGAACAAACAAAACCCTTCACATTGCAATAGCACTTGCAGTTAGGAACAAAACAGGGCAGAAATCTCATGAAGCTTGATGTTGGGCAGGAAGAAAAGGCCCTCCCCGTGACCCCTGGGTGTCTGTGGGCACAAGCACGGCGGCTGCTGTCTTCTTTGCTTTACGTCAGAGCATTAATGTTGTTGTTTCGCCCCTGGTATCAACAGAGCTTGCCTGGTAGGTGGGTAGGGTATTGGGATTTATATTGTAGAGAAATTCAGAAAGGCTTTTGTCTTTTTTTTTTTTTTTTAATTTCCTCCTCCCTGCAAAGCTTTTGAAAGTCCACTGGGGACCCCTAATGTTCAACTGCTGCTGAAGCATATGCTTCAAAGTCAGAGCACCACAGCTTCTTCAGCCATCTATGGGTTTGATCAGTCCGATAGGCTTCTATTATGGGCAGTAACACTCCCCTCCTCCTGCCAAAAGTCTGGGAAGCTCTGAGAACTCCTCAAAACAGCTAGTAAAACAGCATTTCTACAGTCAGAAAATATGCCAGCCGCATCAAACAGGGATCGCACTGGAGATGCTTTGGGAGGCAGAAACCTTGGTGCCACCCACATAGTGTGTAGAATCCCTTCCTGCCCTGAGCAGGATGGTAGCAGACACATCTAAGACATCCAGCTGAAAAGTTTGCAGAAGAAAAGGTGTTAGAAGTCAAGGTTGTTGTAAGAGGTGTTGGGAGGAATAACCCTGCAGGGATTTTTAAGACCGCCAGCGGCAGACTGGCAGGTGCTGAGGCCCCCATAAACTCCCACTGCGCAGTCCCTGTTCCCACACACCTCCCCGTGGCTGTCTCGCTTCCCCCTCGAAAAAATCTCCACTGCCCATCTTCTAAGGCCCACACCCATCTGATCAGCCTCCATGACTAAAACCTACAGTTCCCCTGTTGCACTCAGCCAGGGCAAACAGGAATTGCTGCTTTTGTGGGGTTTTGCCCCATTTTCCCAGTGCCTCTGCTGGTGATGCCAAGCAGGACATACAAATCCCTCCACCGCAGCCTGGTTTACCCAGATCTCTGGGATCAGCTTTTCTCCCTCTTCTTGCAGAAATGTGTCATCTTTCCAAGACAAGTATTATTGTCATCAGAATGTTTTCCCCACAGCCAAAGGCAACAGTGTGGCCCGTTACTGGGAGCAGACAGCTACACCAAATCCAAAAGTCAAAAGTTTGGGCAGAAAAATGTTAGAAACGCATTTGGAGTAAGTTGCCCTTCTCTCTTTTGCACTTCCATCCCCAAACCCAAGTCAGTCAGAAAAATCCGTGCTTTCAAAGTGACTTCTAACATAATGAAAGTCAATTAAAGTGATGAGAACGGAGCTGATAACTGCAGGTTTTCATCACTGACTCCATGCTAAATGTCTGTTCTGTGTGGTTTGCAAGGAAGTAAGGGTGCATAGAGAGGAAAGGATGGGTTTTTTTAAAGCAGTTAAATTGCCTCTAATTAGCAACACAACTGTAGTCAAAACATAATGTGAGGATAATAAATTGATATTTGCATAATGGAAATGCTACCAAAATGTACTTCAAATAAGCTGAATTAGATTATAATTAGAGCTGTGTTTTGGGAAAGAAAATCCTTCTAATTGCCTGCATAAAGGCAGTGCCAAGGAGGAGAGGGCTGGCAGCTGCCGGGTAGGTCCAGCTGGCACAGTGTGGGACAAGCGCCCTGCGACCAGGAGCTGTTCCCTGGGGGAGAAGGGGGTGCCCGCACCACTGGGAGCCAGCACAGTCCCAGCAAGGCAGGTCAGTGGAGAAAAAGGGGAAAAGGTAAGAGGAATGTGAACACGTGAACCCTCAGCCATCAACTGCAAAATGTGTTTCATAGGATTGGACTCAAAGAAAATCCAGGGAAAAATCGTATGGGCAGCAATTGGAGTGGGAGATGTGTGTGTCTCAGGGGAGGTGCTGCAAGGGTAAAAATGCAAATGCTAATTCTGCAAATTGCATGAAACGAGCAAACATCTCTTCTTGGTGAAGTCTCAGCACTGCTTTGAGTTGCAATAGCCTCCTCCTGCTGCTGTTTGATAACTGGTTTTATTAAATCAACAGTTACTCTTTTTCTGTTGAAATGTGTGCAAGGTTGCTCGTGATTTATTGTCCAGCTTTTATTACTCCTGATTAGAATAAGAGGCCACCTGGAAAGCATTGGATGACAAGTCATTCACTCCTTGTATGAGACTACGTGTATCAGTAAGAAAACTGCAGCTGAGATAAAAGGAAAATGGCGTATTCCGAAACAGCTTTTTCGAGAAAGTGAAAAAAAGAACCAGCAAATGTGTAGTGTGCTGATATTACACCTTGTAGCCATGGAGTTTCACGCTTGGTGTTAATGCCCATTTTGGTGCTGGGTGCTGACACGATTCAGGAGGGAAAATTGATCAGCGCACAGAAACCTTGCTTTAACTGGAGGACAGAAAAAGGTTATTTCCTAAGTCCTCTGAAACGCAATGACCCTGCCCACCAGGCCCTCAGCACAGTTACTATTCACATACCCAGGATAGTATTCCTGGTGTTGGCTGAGGTAGTGCTGTACCCAAACCTGGGCAGCTAACAGCATCATCCTGGACCCAGTGGCAATAGGAAAAGGATGTGAATTTGGCCATCACCATTTGGAGGAGGTGTACAGCAGGGCATGGCTCTTCCCAGCCATGCTTGAATGCCCCTCTGACGTTGGCTGCTGTGGTTAGAAGAAACGGAGAAAACAAGGAGGATGACTTGTTACCTTTCCCTTACCCAGGATGATCCGTGGGTAAGGGAAAGGTAGCAGACACCATGAGCCTGGGTTTCAGCAGAGCTTTTGCTACAGCTCCTCACACCATTTGCCTGCCGGGTGCTGTTTTGTGGGGACAAATACAAGGTTTTCCTGCCCACAGACACAAAAAGCAGGGGATCAGAGGCCTGAAAAGGATGTCCAGACTGGTACATCTCTCTGTATAGGAGACATACAGCGTAGGTCTAGTTTCCAAGTCAGGAGCTACAGTTCATGCGCGTTTACTGGCTGAGGAAAAAAAGTGGGTATGAAACATGGTGTAGTGCTAGCCTCGTGTCAAAGGAAATACTTCCCCGCTTTCAAAGGGTCCTGGCTCAGGGCCTCAGACCACAGCTGCTGCAGAGGCCATGGAAATAAACTCCTTTTCAAGCTGGCAAATGCCGTCTTGCTTTCCTGCTTGAGGGGGAGGGAAGAGAGAAACTCTCCTGGTGCTCTACTCTGCTGCGGGTTTTGTGGTACCAGATTTAATAAAGAGATGCGTGGGAGGAGCGCAGAAGGGAAAGAGAAAAGAGGAATGCGGGTGGGGGGAGCAGGTGGCTGCACTACAGACAGAGACCAGCATAGATCTGCAACTGATGCTGCCAGGGACGAGCTGGGGGAGACAGAAGGATGGCCAGGGCTCAGGTCTGGCCAGGCGTCCTCCACTTTGTCCTCTCCTCTTGGGAGCAAGACTCAAAGCTGGCCCCAAGGAGCTCAGCCTGGGGATAGTCAAGATAGAGCAGAATCAAAGCCTGGCCATCACTTGCTTAACATGTGGCCACCAGCCCCTGCTGGCCCCTGCCACACTGGGTGCTGGCATATTGTGTCTGCAGGATGCCCCTCAGGTGTTGCTGGCCCTGCTCTAGAAAGATACTGAGGCTCACAGCCGAGAGAGGATGGGGAAACCGGAGCCTGGGCAATATCCTTCACACCTTTGCCTACAAGTCACAGTGCAAAAGCACTTCTTGGAAACCAAAGGCTGGCCTCCACCATGGGCTTGCTGTCCCATTCGCTACCATGGTGGTCTTGGGCTCACCAGTGCGGCCTCAGCCACCCAGGGGGAGCGCAGGACCTCATGTAAAGCAACAAGTGAGCTGGATAATCACAGGTGGAAAAGAGGAAAGATTGCACACCAACAAAGGCAGCCCTAGGAAACAATTTTATTGCTAGCAAAATGCTGTGGATCTTTGTTTAGTGAGTGCACTTCCCGTGAAATGCAATTGCTCCCACTGTGGTTTTAAACCGAGATCATCCTGAAAATGAAGGCAGTTTCCATTAAATTGAATTATTTTTCCCCCAAACTGTCATGGCAGTGGTAATGTTGATAAGGAACAATAGCTATTAACTGAGGACATTATTTATATTTTCTATTAAATCACTGTCATTTCCACTACAAATGACACTATGCATGCATGTCATGCTGATTTACAGCGATAAAGTCTCAGTCTTGATCATTTATTGCAATGCAGAAGCAGAGCACGAAATACACGCAGCACATAAGCACAAGCAACACCACATCAAGTCAAGATCAATATTTGTATCTAACTTAGTATTAGCGGATCTGTTGGTGCAACACTAGTGCTTTTTCAATAACGTTCATATGCCCATCATCAGTGTAACTCTGAAGACTATTTGCACCCTCCACCCCACCTTTCCAGTGCTGTTTAGAAGTGGTAAGCCAGGAAGCAAATGGAGAAGGGGCAGCAACACATTACTGCCATAGATCTAAGCATGGACATCCAGTGCAAAGCAAAAGTAATGTCCGATGAATGATTCAAACGCCTGAAGACTAGACGCTCAAGAAGGAGCAAGCAGGTTTGCTAAGTGTAGAAGAAGGCAAGGTTGGATGAGCATCGGTATTGCAGCAGTCATTCAGGGAAGGTTTCTGCTTTTGAGGATGCTTTCCAAAAGTTGCTGAGCTTCTTGGAGCCCGTGGGCTGCTGCCACACTGAGGAGTTTCTCCACTTCCCTGAAGGACATGAAAACTTCATTAAGAAAACTTATAGGGAGTTTGATTCATTCCTTGCTAAATTTCATTTAATAAAATTTCATAAAATGAAAGGACCACAGCTACTGGATCTAAAAGCATCTTTAAAGTTAACTCTCTGCTATTCAGAAAATGATCTGATTTCCTTTCTGCTTTTCCCTATGGTCTGAGCATGTATGTTTTGCATTTGGCAGTTTTCTCATCTTAGTTGAAGTAGAGATGGACTTTGAACTCTTGAAATACATACTTCTTATACCATTCAATACATGAGACTGCGTGACAGTGCAACATGCAGCACAGATTGAAACGAAATGTACTGGCTTTAATTCACAGCGTTTGTTCAAACTTTGCTTTTTTAGTTTCAGTTAGCCTAAGACTGCTCTCCCCAACTGTAATTTCAATTTTCAAACTTGGAGTAAGTGTAAAAAACTCAAAACAGTACCAAAAAAAACCCCACCCAAAAGTAGTAGGTTTCACCGTGATGGGAACTCATTGGTTGTTTCAGCTTCACTTAGCCCCTGGATGAGTCACCACAGCGAATGTACAAAGCACAAGGCAGGTTTTCTTTAGCTGTGGGCCTTGCTGGGAGCACTGGTGTGCAGTGTATACAGGCATGACAGGGAGAGAAACGTGTCCCAGACAGTTTCAATCCAATCTCTGGGCAGTCAACACAAAACTTCTCATTGACCTCATAGGACAGGAAGTAGAGCAAAAAGAAGGCTCCCAAAAAAAGACAGACGGGTCTTTGTAGCAGAAAAGTCACATGTCACTTCAACAGTTCTTTCTATACCTGTACAGGTCTTGTCCCTTGCCTTGACTGGGAAATCAGCAATGGAAATACATACGTTAAACCAACCACAGGCATTTTAGGCACTATGTCACCTCATTTTTTAATCTCATTGGGCTAACTGTGTTTTTCAGATTTCTTGATGGAGGAAGGGCTGCATTACCAATACTACAAGGAGAGGATATTAGAAATGCTGCAGTAGCTTCCCGCATGGAGTATCTACAGCACCAGGTTCCTACCCTCCCCCTACCCCCATCAGGAGCAGTTGGGTATGCAGCTACAATGGAAAGGAGGAATAGCTCAGGTTACCCTTCTTCAACTGCCACAGTCATGTTTCTGAGTGCCCCCACTGCCAGGTTGAAAGAGGAGTGGGGATGGCCCTGCTCCGCAGCCTGCCTACACAGGGGAAGAGAGAAAGCAAAAGAAGCAGTAAGCGAAAGTGCAGAAGAAGAAAACGTGAGTTTGAATGCTTTAAAGCAAGGTAAGAGCAAAGAAGGAAAAAGGTATGTCTAAATTGGTGTCCTGAAATGTTACACCTTTAAAATTTTCAGGCCCTGATTTGGGAAACATTCTCATACAGAAAGGTGCCAAAGCTTCAGCGTTTCTCTAAGTACAGATGTCCTTAAAGATGCCTTCTTGATTCACAACCCTTGCAGTCACAGGCACAATTATTTCAGCCCTAAAAATACTGCAGCTTTATGCTGTTCCACACCTTGAGCAGGCACAGAGGAAGGATCCAACATGCCTCCCCTCTCCCATCACCTTTTGGGTAGTGAAGTAACTTTCCCAGTCCCTTATCTTCCCCATTTCTCAGCAGAAGCCAATAGAGTTCTAGGGGATGCAGCCCAGGCTCCCACCATGTGTGTAACCATTGTGGATACCGCAGCAGATGTGGACACTGGGCACGGCTGCCTTGCTTACGAGGCAAAAACCTCCTGGGACCACATGCCAAGAGCAGAAAATTAATACCTGGCCATAACTTGAATTTTCATTGCTTCAGCAGCTCCTGGCCCTCCCCCCTTCTGCGCTTGTGCACTTTTCCCGCTGCCCACCTGCAGCTCAAACCTCCCCAAAAGGCTGTACAGCAGCATCAGCAACCTTCTGCAGTCTTGCTCTCGAGTTCCTTACTTGCCTCCTACTGATTTAAAAAATAGAAATAGCAAGTGGGGAAATTAGAGCAAAGCATTCAACCCACAATGAGAGGTCAGGAACTCCCTGCTGCCGCCCTGTGCACATCCCTCCTGACAGCTCAGGACAGCTCAGCATAGCGCTCTCCACAAAGCATCACCGGCTCTTTTTCCTCCTCCAATGCCCCATGAAAGGGCAATTTCCATGGCAGAAGTTGGGAGTTTTTTTGCACCTCACCTGAACCACTGCATGGCCATGTCCTGATTTTTTTCCACTCCAGCTCCTGGGTGTGAGACAAGGTTGCAAAGTCATAGTTAGGATACAAAATACAGTGTCCAAAATCCAGCAGTGTGGTGGCGTATCACATAGCGCTGAGCCACGTTTGCACTTCTGGCTTATACCCATATGTACGCTGGCAGCAAGTTAACTGTGGCTTGGAGAAATATTACCTTGCAAATACCTCTGTCCCAGGATGTGCTGGGCGTTGGGGTACCCCAGGCGAGCATACATGTGAGCCACGTGGAAATGGAAGTCCTCATAGCATAGCAGCATGTAGAGCAGGAGGAGGCCAGTGGTGATTACAGCTGCCAGCTGTAAAGAAGAGGAGCAGTCATGATGCAAGGAGAAAAAGAGGCTGAGAACCAGCTACAGCAAATATTTCATCTGAGCTCTGAAGCCTCCCGAAGCTATTCCTCACAGAGAAATGGGAGGAAAGGCTCACACAACCACAGAAAATCAAAGTTGTCTTTGATAGAGAGGCGGTTCCAGCACCCACTGAAGCAGACGGAAAAGGTGCCGCTGACTTCAGCGAGCAGTGGATCAGCTCCTGAGTTAATATATCTTTTAGGTTGTGCTACAGCAAAGGAAACTACAATCATTTCATTTTTCAGTAGTTCTCTTGAAGAAAATAAGAAAAGAAAATCATAAGGCACCATCAGGCTTTTACGAGCAATTCATCAAGGAGGCTTGCCAGAAGGACCATCATTCCTAAGGCAGCCAGGTCCTCGTCCCACCACTGCCCACCACACACTGCAGCATCATCATATGGAGGTGGATGCTCCTTTTGTGGATGTCCCCAGTTCATAAACCCTTTCATCCCATGTTACAGTGAAGACACATTGCCAACATGCACACCTGACAGGAGAATAACCTTGAGTCTGAAACTCTTCTATGCATCTAAATCAGTGAAAAGCCTGATGTACTGCATCAGCAGGGAAAGAAAAAGATGAGAGATCAGAACTGGGCTATTTGCTTTTTGATGCCAAATTGGATTCTCTTTATGCAGCGAGCCAGCTTCCAGGGAGAGGAACTGGCAACTTCAGCAACCACATCTTGGCAGGGTCAGGGACCCCTGGCTGGGGAAAGAAAAGTAGGGTTAAGAAAAGGCTGTGGGAACGCCAGGTGAGCCTCCTGCCCACACAACTTACCAGGAGCCCTTTGTGTCCCCATGGGGAAAAGCAGCACATCTTGCCAATGGCACCAGCATTACAGAAAGTAAAACCCTTCCTACTACATGGGGAGACGGAGGCCAGGTACAGCCCCTGGTGGAAGACCTGGGTCTTTGAAAATAAGACTGGAGGCAAGTGACGATCAGGTTTCTCAGCGTGACTCTGTGCTGAGAGGAACCACACTGATAGTGCATGATCCAGAGAAGACTGCAAATACTTCATCCTTCAGCTCTGCAGCTTTGGTGCAAGCAATGTTGGACTCTTGGATCTGATATTCATGGGCATGCGCCGAAGCACCTTCAGGTTCCCTACAGGCCACGTCCCTCTTTTGCAGATGCAGGAGCGGAGCACATACAAGCAGCTCTGTTTCAATGGCCACCAGAAACACGTCCTGAGACTCATCCAGATGACAGTGACTGGTGCAGAACAAGTGCACTGTTTTATCTGAGCACAATTTATTGCTTCAGGTACTTGTGAATAGTGGCTATAGAGCGTATGTGGATTTGTCACCACGCCATGCTCAGAATAAGACAATGGGACAAGAAGCAGCTGGAAAGGATGACAAGACACAAGAACTTTAACAGCCAGGGGTTCCTCTGGCCACTGTAGCTGGTTTGATGTGACAGATACAGATGAGTGCAAATACCAACTCCCCCTTATTTTGGGGGGAATATGGCACATGAGGTATATGCAGACCATTGCAAAGAAAATGGTGCATTTAGGTCTTGATCTGCTTCTCAGCTGTCTGGAGAGCTTGAGGGCAGAGATGGTGTGGGTTTGTTGTTTCCTCTCTGTTTTGTGGGGGGCTCCTGCGCTCCCACAATCAGCTATGGCAACCAACCACTGGAGGCAGCAGGTTGCCAAGGGCTTGTTAGCTCCTAATTGGGACCGAGTCCTGGTTCAAACCCATCTCTAATTGGGATTAACAAATGCTGAGGATTAAATGAGCCTAGCTAGCTAATTAGGCTAAGTAGATAAAACAGGTAAGCAATAATGATATGCAAATGTCCCAGCATTTGATTTTCTGGCTGATGATCTTAGGGAGGTAGGAAATTTTGCTGTTCTTTTTGAGTCCTCTGTTCAGCCCATGCAAGTGATTGCTCAGACAGGGAGGATTCCCAGATTTTTTGACAAAATACATCTCCTGTAACATAATGGGGACCTGTGGGGCCTAAAAGCACTGATGGGTATGTAAATCCCTGTTTGCCAATGCCAAATTTAGGAAGAAATGCAAGTCAATTATTGACTTGATTTCTGTTGAACAATTTTGTTCTTACTTAAATGAAGGAAATGATACTTCTGAAAAAAAAATTATGACAGCTAGAAATATGGTAAGAAGTGCTCCTTGCTGGAAGAGGGTCCAGCTGTCACCCTGTTATTTTGTCACTGTTGTAGTGTTTAGGGCTGTTATATGTCAGAGAACATTTCAGGTGGTTGCAGGAGATAGGGTGCACAATGCTGCAAGAGGCAGTGGTGGTGGTTTTATGGGTGTGGATTTGGGGGCTGCAAGATGCTCACAGCTGTGGCATCTTCCTTATGCTTCACGTGAGGCTGCCTGAAGTCTTGGAAAATGAGTGGGAAGCATGGTGTTTGGGAGGGGCTATTTCACAGAATGGTAGGGCCTGGAGGGGACCTCCAGAGATCATCTAGTTCAGCCACCTTGTCAAAGCAGGTTCACCTAGAGAAGTCTGGACAGAAACAAATTGTCCTGGTTTGAGACATGCCCAGTCAGGTTTTGAATATGTCCAGAGACAGAGACTCCATCACCTCCCTGAGCAGCCCGTTTCAGTGTTCTGTCACCCTCAAAGTAAAGATTTTCCTCATGTTGTGTTCCAATTTTTGCCTGTTGCTGGGCACCACTGAAAAGAGTCTAGCCCCGTCCTCTTGACACACACGCTTTAGACATTTGTAAGCACTGATGAAATCTCCTCTCAGTCTTCTGTTCTCCAGGCTAAACAAACCAGGGTCTCTCAGCTTTTCCTCATGAGAGGTGCTTCAGTCCCTTGGTCATCTTTGTAGCCCTCTGCTGGAGTCTTTCCAGTAGTTCCTTGTCTGTCTTGAGCTGGGGAGCCCCGAAGAACACTACACATGACATCAAAGAAATTACTTACTACTTCTAAATGAAAGGGGAAAGGACATGGTGGGAAAGGTGTTGAAGGTCACAGGGAAAACCTCTACAGCCAGGCTGTGACCACTGCCTTGGGAGTACATCCTAGCATGAATGGTCCCTGTGGAACACCACATCTCCATGGCAGTGTCCATGATGATCAGCCATCCACTGCTGGCAGCTCCCACCCTCACTGTTACAGTGACACTGTGCCTAGCTCCTGTGAGGCTGGCGGCCCAGGAACTGCTGGATGTCCAGTTTTTGTCCCAGGCTGTTTTTTGCAGGGAGGCTTTCAGGTTTTTGCAGTTGTATAGGCACTGTCAGATGTAGTAAGTGAGACATTTCACGGGTATTCCTTTAGAAATGGCCCACCGTTGTGGTTTAACCCCAGCCAGCAACTAAGACCATGCAGCCACACAGTGACTCCCACTCTCCCCAGTAGAGTAGGGAGAAGAGGGAGAAAACAGGAAGGGGGCAGGGAGGGGGGTGGAACTAATGAGTTGATATAAAGATAGTTTAATAGAACAGTAAGAGAAGAGGAAAATAACAGTAATGGTAAAAGAATATACAAAATAAAGCAATACAATAAAATTCACTCCCACCATCTGATGATCAGTTGCCCAGTCTGTCCTGAGCAATGATCACAGAACTCTACCCCCCGCCAATCCCCATGTATATACTGAGCATGATGTCCACAGTATGAGTATTCCTTTGGCCAGCTTGTTCTACCTATGCTCCCTCTCAGCTTCTTTGGAAAGCTGAGAAAGTCATTGACTAATGTAAAGATCACTTAGCAACATCTAGACCCAGTATGTGTTACCAAATTATTCTCATGCTAAATCCAAAATACAACAGCTACTAGAAAAAATATTAACTCTATTCCAGCTGAAGTCAGGGCAATCCTCAATCTGTTTTCTTTTCCTAGGCTTTCCTAAAGTGTGAGGTAGACTGAGACCTACGCATGGCAAAAGGCAGATGTACAAAGTGCTGGAGTGCACTGATCCCAGCTCTGGGAGATGACACCACAAACGGTCCTCACTTGGCTGCCCACCAACATCTGAAGAGGCATCTAAAAGCACACAGCTAATCCCACAGCAAGCAGAGATACTAGCACACATTTTCATCATTAGTTAGCAAAAAAATCCTTTGCCCTCTCCTGTGGCTGTGGCTACAGGTTTTCAAGTAAATGTTGTGCTGCTTTAAATGTCTTCAAGACCAAGAGACAGGGGAAATATAATGGTGTTTCTCAAGAAGCAGCTGCTGCTAGAGGAGGGGCACCCTAAAGTGAGATCTCCCTGCTGGAGGGATGGAAGAGAAAGGTGTTGTCCCCTGGTTTTCATCCAGGCTGGTTGCCCACAGCCCCTTGGCTCTCATGGCTGGCACCAGGTACTGAAGGTGCAGTGTACCAGTGGTTCCTGAAACCACTAGCACCTCGGAGACTCCAGGTGAGCAACGAGTGTTAGTCTACCTTAAATGCAGGAACATGGGGAGCTTGTTGCAATGCCACACGCAGTGGTGGGAAGTGGACCACTGGTCTGAAATCACCTTCACAGTCTTGGGGGGAGCTTTTGGTTGCTCATCCAACCCTTTTGTTCCATGGTGACTCATTTGGAAACTACTTTGCGTGTTTCAGACCCTGCATTATTGGGGCTGCTTTAAAGCAACAGGAAGATCAGGGGTATTGGTGGGGCTACGCCAGTGAACTGGGCAGTGGGGAAGCCAAACCAGGCTCTGCATGAGTATTTAAGCAACTTGGCTCCTACAGCAGCTTCAGTGTCTCACCTCCAACATCACCCACGTGCCAAAGCCAGGCGATCAGGATCACACAAGGTGACCAAGAGCAATGCGATCAAGAGCAATTTTTAAAAATCCCACCCATAATGACTGCATGGGGAGATGCCACATTATTTTCTGCCAGCAATAGACCCTTTTCCCCAGACTCTGCATTGCAACAACTATTGGCAAGTCTTGTTCTGCATTCTCCATGCTGGTGAGTGAGAAGACCCAGGGGCTCTCTAGAGGCTTCAGTGATATTGCAATCAGATCTGGCAAAGCCATGGTGCTGATAAAGGCATCACAAGACTCACATTTGGGAGGCTGTGGTATGTAAGCACCTCCATGTGGCTTCAACCCACCATGGCACCAGTGGTTTTAGGGGCTGGCATCGCTTCCTGACAGCCAGCTACAGGATCCCGGGTGTCATATACTACCCCTGTACCAGCGCTCCCATCCCAAGCCCACTCTTACCTCCCACCTGCTCCATGCTGAGCCAGGGGGCTGGGGGTTCCTACCTCCTGGAGAAGAATTTTCCTGGCAGGTATCAGGACTGCCCCTTCCCTCCCATCGCCACCGTACCGCAGGCTTCATGTCCCCCATCTCTCCCTCTTGCAGGAGGTGTGAGCACCTCATTTTAAGCCTGTCTGTTCTGCATCCCACCGGGGACTGTTGCCACCCTGCCATAAGTCTTCCCCATCACCCTTAGTTTTGCTCCTGATTTATGGTAGCAGAAGCCCAGCTGCTTCACTAAGATAAGAGGGATGGATATGCATCCCCTCAGAGTCATAGAAAAGGAGACGTTCCTGCCAAAAACCTTTCAAACCACTGATGTTTACCTCTCTGTGCTGAATATTTCTCTTCCTTCAGGCTGCTCTCAGGTGTTGCAAGACCCTACCAGAAATCATTGAATTTGAGAAACTTGATGAAGTTTTTTCTTCCTGCTTTTTGCATAAGAAGTGCTTCAGAAACAATGACAATGCTACCCACAGCTGCAAATATATCTTGTATCTTGTTATTTCCATTGCATGGCCTCCACCAGCATGTGGGGTCTGATATGTTGGATTTTGCACAAACGCAAGAACATGCGGTCCCAGACCTAGGCAAGAAAATTAGAAAAGGTTCATATTATGGTTTAACCCCAGCCAGCAACTAGGACCACACAGCTGCTTGTTCGCTTCCCCCACCTCCTGAATTGTAGGTAGAAAGGGAAGAAAAGGAGAAAAAAAAATATCAAAACTCCCAGGTTTAAATAAAGACAGTTTAATAGAACAATAATGGAAAAGAAAAATAGCAATAATAATAATAATGATAAAAAAATATACAAAGCAATACAACACAAGACATTTTCACCACCCAGACATTGGTTCCTCAGCCTGTCCCAAGCAGTGATCACAGATCCCTGCCCTCTGCTTAGCCTCCATTTATATACTGAGCATGATGGCTACAGTATGGAATATGCCATTAGCCAGTTGTTCTGTTCATACTCCCTCTCAACTTCTATAGGAAGCTGAAAAGGTCCCTGACTAGTATAAACATCACCAAGCAACAACTAATACAATATGAATTATCTAAATTCCTTTCATGCCAAATCAGGAACATAGCAGCCACTATCATGGAATCACAGAATTATCAGGGTTGGAAGGGCCTCTAGAGGTTATCTAGTCCAACTCCCCTGTTAAAGCAGGACTGCATCCAGGCAGGTCTTGAAGGTCTCCAGAGAAGGGGACTCCACAACCTCCCTGGGCAGCCTGTTCCAGTCCTCTGTCACCCTCAAAGTAAAGAAGTATTTTCTCATCTTTGACTGGAACTTCCTGTGTTCCAGCTTGTGCTTGTTGCCCCTTGTCCTGTCACTGGGAACCATTAGAGAGAAAATTAGCTCTATCCCGGCTGAAATCAGGACAGTGTAATGATATATAATGAAGACACTATCAGAACACAAAAAAAACCCCACCAAGTTCAATAGGGTGGGATTTAATTTCTTTTTTTAAAGCTAGAAAAGACCTTACTTGTTAAAGGCAGTCATTTTACAACTGTAAAGTTATGCCTCTGTTCATCTGCAATAACTCCACCTAGAGACTTTCGGACACTAAATTCCTTTTTTCCTTCACACCTAGGAAAACATCTCTTTCTAACACAAGATTCTTAACGCATGTTACCTTTCCTGCTCTGAAGTACTAGCAGAGGATCTTAACTAGGTGGCTGTCAGACTAGACCCATCTCATGTAAAGTGCTAACCTTGCCTGGTTGTCTGACAGCAAAAAACAAAACGTTTTTCTTTCCAGTTTTATAGCAAGATAACTGTCGAGCTTTGGTATTAAAGGCAACACCACCCCAAAGAACAAGGCTACCTCTTTGGCAGTGATGACTCAGCCTAAAAACCTTACTGAAAAGGAAACCCTTCATACTTTTGTATTTTATTTCTTAGGTAATGCTGCCACCATTGGGTCAATTTCATTTGCTCAGTCACAAAGTGGAAGAGATCCATCTTTATGCCCCTGGCCAAAGTGTGAACTATTTTCACAGTATATCAAATTTAATTGGTCATATTGCAGGATCAATGGCTTCCAACTGCAAACAGTAAGGAAATGAAAATAACACAGAAATTTCTAAAATTAGTCCAAAGCAGAAGGTCCTACCCTGCAGCAAAGAGCAAGGAAGAGATGAAAGAAGGTGAGGATCTTAATACCTATTAACACTTTTTTTTTAACCTAAAATTATTAGAATTTAAAGATAAAATATAAAAAA
>VZRU01012780.1:12797-28442 GCA_013398155.1 Pedionomus torquatus
TTTTCTAGCAAACTTGGCCAAATTGTAACTTTTGAGCCACTGTACAGGTTGTGAGAAATAGTTTTGAGTTAAGGTTCAGCTTGCTAAATATTTCCAACATGAATCAGCTTCCACATACACAGGCACAGGAAGGATCTCCCAACGCGTGATTTGAAGTTGTGTGTTAGTTTAGCTTATATGGAATGTAATTGGTGTCGGTGTTCAGGGAAAGTGAAAGGCCTGCGTGTGCACAGAGAGACTAGAGAATAGTCAATTACTCAGATCGCTGACCTAAAGCATCTTACTGATGCAGGCTGTCTGCTGGCTTATGTGAACCTCCTAGTGAATAACAAGCCTGTCTTTACCTGTAGTTTTTGATTGATGTTTCAGGCCTTGACTGTTTTGAAGAAATCTGGTCCTTCGATATGTGAAGCCATTCCTGATAGCTACAATAGGTGTCTTGCAGCTGGCTTGCTATCTCCAAGACTGGTTGATGTCCAGGCGTCCAGTTTGAGTCAGGTGAGTGCCTGTCAGGGAATCAAGGGGGAGAGAATCCCATCTGGTCTGAGCAGGCTGGAGAGTCTCCAAAACACGATGATCCAATTTTCGTATTATTTGCAACTTGCACTGAAATACTTGAGTTAGAGAAGTAGTCGTACCCATAGATCCAATGTACTGAGTTTGACTGGGAACAGCCCTAGGAATATCTGTAATAATGGCGCTGTCTTTAGAGCCATGTCTTCTAATTCTGTGCCACAGATGCGCACAAGGAAGCGTGCATCAGTGCTGGTCATGTGCAACATAAAGCATCTTTCCCCTGGAGAAACCCTCGTTCCCAATAGTTTCTCATAGATTTGGTTCAGTGAAATAGCTGACAGTGGAGGTGTTCAAATCGGATGTGAGCTATTGCAAACATCAGCTTGTTGCACTATACCTGATCATTTGCTTCCAGGGAAGAGGAATTGCAACGAGTCCAGCTGTGAACTCTACCTGTCACTTTCATTACCACTTCCCTTCATTTTCCTTTCATTGGTAGGCTTTTCTGGATCCTCCCAAAGCAGATCTTCACCTCTGTAGCCTTTGCCCTGTGCTACAGGAGGCCTAAAGACTTCCTTTTTGTAGCTGCAAGTGCTGAATTGCCTTTACCTCGTGACACTCACTGACTTCTCTCTGCTCTATCCCACCACAGTGACTTCAATCCCCATGTCAGAGGTTTCCACTTGCAATTCACCAGCCTTTCTCTCTCATCTGCCGAGTTTTGTGAGAGCTGAAGCCTTTGGCATGAACAGCCCATATTCCACCTGGTAGCATCTAAGCTCAATGATCAGCTGGCTGGTCATCATGCCGGGGGGTAATGAGTAGGAAGGGGAGAGAAGTCTTTCCCCTGTTGTCATCTTCATGTCTACTGGATTCTTAACCAGATTTGTGGAAGTGCTTTAGGGCATTAGCAGTGGTAGCTCCAATAAACTTGGCTAGCTGTGCTTTTATTGTAAGCGTGCTTTAAGCTCTTAGAGTCCAAGTAGGTACTGTGATGTCAACTCCCATTTGGAAATTACTAGGGAAGTCAAGAAATTCTTTAATAACCTTTTCTGAAGTGTGACTGTATCACTAGAAGACTTTTTATGCTTTTGAGGAGGGATTTATTTTGAATGTGAGCAAGACAAATTTCAGAAGTAGGGTCAAGAAGTGTGTTTTACAGTTTTGTTTGCCACTGTAAGTAGCGCTTGCTGGTTTTCCTCGTCTGCAACCAGTTTTTAGAAAAAGATGAAAATATCACATGTGTAATCTAATGTGTAGAAGACGTTTGGAATGTGATGATTTTGACTCAGAGGAAGATGCTTTTGAATGTGCTTTATTAGAAAAACCAGCCCCACAAAGAAACCAGAGTAAAATTTTATGAGCGCTCCTTTCACCTGAAAGAAGTTTATGAACACTTGCTGAGATAAGCTGCTACGTAATACTGCATGTCTGTGCATACCTGTGCATTATCCTTCTAAAGAATTGCCACTAGATTCTAATATGGTTTTTGAAGAGCCTAAAATTTAAACCTATTAGAATGTAAATGTTCACTTCTTTTCTGTCCCTTCAGAAAATTCTATCTTAATGTTTGGGGTGAAAGAGCTGCCTCATGTCTTCATATCTAGAAAGCTGCTTGACCTTAGCTTCCCTGTTTCCATGCAACCATTGCAGAGTTGCACTTGTCCCGTTCCACGTACAGAATGTATAGGGGGTGTTAGCAGAGGATGTGACTGAAAATAGTTGGAACTATAATCCAGAGGTGTGCACATGAAGATGAGGCTGAGCCTTCCGTGAGTTGAAATGTTGGAGGAGAAGTGGCATGTGTGCTGCTTGACTTTGTTATGCCTGGACCAGTATACAGTTGGAAACAGACATTTACTGTTGATGGTTGAGATTTTGAAAGTCAGCAAGATTGCCATTTTGTGAGAATCGTTTGTCTTTTGCATTTAGGAGGAGCAGTTGGAAGCAGTATTGTCAGCTGCTGTGCAGACAGGTTCTCTAGAATTTCTGACTGGATGCATTAAACATTGGACATCTGAAGGTAATGCTTCTTATGTGTTTTTTACGTTGTGTATTGTTTTGAGTTTGAAATTGTTAATTTCTTTTTTGCTCTCTTTCTTAAAGAGCAGCCAAGTTCTGCTGCTAGTTTACGGTTTGTTCTTGAGTGGACGTGGAACAAAGTGGTCTCCACAAAAGATGAATTTGACCAAATATGTGAGTACTAGTGTAGTCATTCTGCAAGTGTAAAACCATTCTTTCTGATTGAGCTATTTCAATACTTTGCCACTATGTGGTATCGCATACGGTTCTTTAAGTGCACTTTGATGCTCTGAAATTGCTCTGTTGGCTAACCATGTAATACTGATTCTTGAAAAGGTGTTCCACTGTTTGATGGCTCCTGCAACTTCATTGACCCACAGACGTTACAGTCTCTTCAGCACTGCCGATTGCTTTTGAGCAACCTTAGCATGGTCTTAAGCTGTTTTCTAACAGAAGCACAAGAGCTTACTCAAAAAGGTTTGTAGTTGTGCTACAAAATCATGGGTATGTTTTACTAAGATGTGGAATTACACTTGGGTTGTAATTGTGGCAACAAGAGCTTTTGTTGTTCGCGAGGCTTGGAAGAGTCACATTTAGCTGGGAGAAGGGGCTTGAATCTGAGAAGTTGGGACCAGCACTTAATATACATTACATTCAGGGAAACAGTTTGTTGTGGAGTTCATGCCAGTGGGTAGGGGAGGCTACATTCAGCAAGATGCTGTGTGGGCAACTGGGTTGAAACTACAGCAACCAAATGTGGTAATGCTGAAAATGATTCCTTTTAATTCTTAAGCTTGCAATTTATAAATGCATACAGATGAAAGACCATCCCTTTGCTATCATAAAAAATCTCTGCTGTGTCAAAACCAAATGTCTTATTCGTTATTTTATTTAATAGTTCAGGCTTTTATTTGTTTATTTTTTTAACCATTCGTGAATCTGGTTCTTTGTGGGGGTTGCTTTTTGCTTTGATGATGATTGTGGGTTTTTTCTTCAAATAAGAAAGTGATGCAGGGTGAAAAATGCTAAGATTTCTACCATGCTATTTTTATACTTTCTGCTGAGTATCATGAAGGGATATTTGTGAAACTTAAAGGAACTGCATAACATAAATCATTTTATACCTTTTTTCAGGTTTTGTGGACCTGACAAATAAGCGAGTGGTAACTAGTCTCCTTTCTCTGTATGTGCAAGTGGTCATCTGGTTCTGTCGATCTGGTCTTCTTCCGGAGGGTTCAGGTAAGCAAAAACGACAATACATTTGTAACAAGGAGGCC
Organism: Pedionomus torquatus; assembly: GCA_013398155.1. Lineage (NCBI taxonomy): Eukaryota > Metazoa > Chordata > Aves > Charadriiformes > Pedionomidae > Pedionomus > Pedionomus torquatus. The sequence goes on from VZRU01012780.1 coordinate 16,613, forward strand.
ATCCACCAAGTGACTCCTGTGAACAGGTGCTGAGCCATGTTTTTGTAACTGTTTCATCAATAACAAGTTGTGTGCGTTCATTGGCAGGGTATGCTCAAGTTCTGTTGTCGAAGATGAGCTTTTGCTGTTTTTTCAAGTACATAGTGTGGAATAATGCAGGCAGTTTCTTCCCTGGATGTTTTTTTTAGAAATAGCAACAAGCCTCTGACTTCCAGGAGCTGCTGCGTCCGCAGATTGGAATACTTGGGATTTTAAACCAATTTCTCTTAAACAAATGGTTATTACAGTGAAAGCATTACCTGCATGTTTTGAACATTCTATTCATTGCTTGAGAAAAAAGTCCATTTTGGAAATCCCTCTTTATTTGGGTGGATTATAAATTCTGTTGTCAGCCTTAATGGTCTTATAGGTGTTCATGTGACATATTTAAAATCCATTCCACTTGAGAATTGGGTGTTTTTTTTAGAGTGAGCTTCAGCTTTCCCACATGTTCTGAATGCTACGTGAACTGTAAACTTGAAAGAGCACTTGAGACAAGGAAAGGAGCGTTGTGCCTTACACCTTTTTCAGCAAAGGCAAAACCAGGATTGGCTTCTTTCAGAGTTGAAGGCTTCCTGATGCTTAGCTTGTAGGATCTTCTTTCTTTCTAGTCAAAAATTTTAGTTTACAGACGTGATATTCCTCCTTTAACTTGCTTTTACTTCATTGCCCGTAGATGATGACATGCATTTGTCTAGACCTTTCTACAATTATCGTCTGATTCAGAGCTACTATACTAGTCATCGACAGAAACTTGAGCGTTTATCAAGGTAAGACTTACAGGAGAACTCTAGGACACTTCTACTGCAAATGCAGATGTGGAAGGGAATGGCTTTTATCTCAACAGTTGTATTGACTATGCCTAATGCATTTACCTGCAATACACTTGACTTCAGTGATGCAGGTGTTCTGTTGAACATAGAGGTTACTTAGTTCTGGGGTTAAAATGCTAATACGTACCTCTGCTCAGTGCCATTTCTTGGTATTGTCTGTAATAAAAGTGAGGTGCTGAGAACAAATTTCCATTACGTTTTCTCACAGCTATGTAGAACACATTTGCATTAATGAATAGTCCTGGTATTTTGATACTGCTGTGTCTCCTCTGTTGGACAGCGTGAGAATGGTTATTTCTGGCCCTTAAAGAACTTGGTTTACACTTCCTTCGTATGACAAGTAATACAATAAAAAAGAGAACTTGAGAACTAAAAGGTCATTGCCACTTTTCCTTTCATAAGAGAGCTTTTAGTTTGAAATCCTTCAGCTCCTTTTCTAGTTTGAACTCCTTCAATCATTGACCATGAACTAGCAAAGGTGTTTCGTCTGTCTAAGAAATGTCTGTTTCAAGTCACAATTATGCGTTTGTATGGCTTTTACTTTCTTTGACTCCGGATTGCGGTTTGGTTTTTCTTGGTTTTGACTGGAATGTTACACTGGGAGGCTGGAACTAGTGTTTTACTATGTCCATACCCGTGCTACTTTTTGTTCCAGAGGGAAATGGGATTCTGACTGCTTGATGATTGATGGAATGGTTTCCCAGTTAGGAGACCAAGCTGAGAAGTTGTGGCGGAGAGATGAAGGAGGAACTGGGAAGTATCCACCAGCAAGTTTGCATGTGAGTGTCCTGTTCACTGGAAACAGCAACAAGCTGCTGCCCTCCCCACCAAAACCCCCACAAAAGCCAATGATTTATGGAAGACAAGAGTTGGTGGTTTTGTTTGTTTGTTTGGGTTGTTTGTCATTTGTTTGGGGTTTTGTTTGTCATTTGTTTGGGGTTTTGTTTGTCATTTGTTTGGGGTTTTGTTTGTCATTTGTTTGGGGTTTTGTTTGTCATTTGTTCGTTTTTTGTTCGGTTTTCTTTTGTTTTTGAAAACTTCTGATTTTTCCTTTCAGGCACTGCTGGATCTCTATTTGCTAAAAAGCATTGAAGAAAACTACAAACATGCAATTGTATCCTTTTTGGTTATTTTTATAATACCTTTAGCATAGGCACATGAATGTTCTTAAATGTTTATCCCCTACTGGTTTGATAACGTTTTTTTTTAATTTACCCTGCAAACACAATGCAAGTGAAAACCTCTAGTTTAGCACTAAGTTGGAGAGAGAAGCATGGTTTTATTTCTTTTTACTGTGGATGTTTTATGATTTTTAAAACGAAAGTTTTGTTGCAGAGTCTTCTCTGATACAAGAAAACAGGTTTAGTAAGAAATGTGGAAATTTTTCTCTAAATTTAGATACAGTTTTAAATTCTTTAAAACACCCCTTTCTGTAGCCAATGGCTACTTAGACTGATGTGCTAAAAATCCTTCAGAGCAGAAGGATTTCTCACCGTGGTTGACAGCACTTGTTTTGGTTCTGCTAAAAGTGCAGGCACACAGAATAACAAACAGGAAGAAGAGCCATTGGGCAGAAACTTAATTTTTAAGCTGCTGAACTACACGGAATTACTTTTGCTGTTTGTTGCCTAACCTACGAGGGGAGCCTAGAGAGCAAGGGCTTTAAAAATGGTTATACCCCAGAGGTGTCTAATTAGAATATGTTCCTAAAACCTAATGTTGGAAAGAGGAAACTATGTTACCAGTGAGTGATCCATATACTGGTTTAAAGGTGGTTTTAATCATACAGAGCTAAGCTGTATTGTAAGAGTGCCCTAATTTACTTTGGTTCATATACTCTGGAAATGAGGGGGAAAAGCAGCTGTAGAATTTGCTTTAATAATTAAGCATTAGATATTCAAAAGTTCTGAATGCCCTGCTGGTAGCACTGACTAACAAGGGAGCCTGAGTTTATAAGTGTTTAAATACCTAAAGCTAACCCTTCAGAATGCCTTGGCTAAAATCCAAGAGCATTTCTTTCTGTTTTTTTATTCAGAATGCAGTTCTGTGAGAAACTGACTATCTTGCTGACTGTCTTGTGGTTACAGTAGCTTAAAACGGCAAAAACTACTAATACAGTAGTATATACTACTAATACAGTAGTAGTGTTTTCCACTTCCTACTGTTTTTATTTTACTGGTTTTTTTTACTGTTATTATTTCATTATTTTTTTCTAAAGGTAATGTGATAAAGCTTTGGTCTTACCCCTTATTAGCCTTAATAAGGTCCTTGATGTCAGACAATTTATTTGCTGCTAGATATCATGCATTCCTTTCCGAATAAAACAGAAACATCAATCGACTCGTTCCCAACTGCCTTTGCTATCCCTTGGGGTCTTGTTAAGCTTGTTCAAGGCTTTTGGCTTCTAGATCACAATGATTACGAAGTAAGTATGTTACAGTTTAGTTAGACATAGGTTGCGGTACAAAGCTATACTCTGTAAAAAGATTTTAAAAACACTGGTGCTTTGCTGATAATAGGTGCTAAAGCATTAGAAGCTTTTTTTGTAATACCACTACATCTGCAGCAATAAATGGTGCTTTGAAAATTTGTTTTAATTACTTTGACATATTGAAATTGTTTGACATAAAGAAGAAATCACCTTTAAGAATGCCTGATATCTGAATTTTCAAAGCCATCCATTTAGGTTGTTTTCAGCAGACCGGTTGAGCACTTCTCACAAAGAGAGTTTTAGGTCCTTCTTTCTGATGCTGGTGAAGGTTGTTGTTTGTTTGCTTGTCACAACGTTCATGTAATCTGTTTGTCTGAGAGAGTAACTTAGTATTTAGCTAGGTATTTGTAAGAAGCTGTGTTTGTACACAGAGGTTTCATTAAGCTATAATTACTCCTTTTAAAATCCTTGCTTTGTTCTGTATGGCTAGCTGATTTTTTTTTTTCTGCAAATACTTAAACATTTTTATTTATCTGTCCTATATCAAGTATTTTGTTAGTTAGTCATCTCCATTTATTTAATTACACGCATTCACCCTTCCCTAAGAAACTTTGGAATATTTTTGTTGCATGTGCCCATGTTTAACATGGGAATAAAGCTGATCTCTTAACTTCTACAGAATTCACTGGCCTTGCTCTTTCATCCAGCTACAATCAAAACTTCGTTATGGCAACATAAGAGAATTATTGAATCCCTCATGTGCCAAGGAGAGCACAGGCAAGCCCTCAGATACATACAGATGATGAAACCATCACTGTCAAGCAGGAGTGAAGTGCAGCTTTTCCTCACTGTGTTGCTGTCCAATAGGTAAAGAAATACACCCAACTATTTTGTCATGCAAATTTTCTGAAAAGCAGAGAACAAATAATATTAATCATGACCCCCTAAGTTTTCTTCAAAAACGGACTGGAATAATTTTGGAGCATCTCTTTGGTTATAGTATTAACATCCATTTATGTCTCAAAAACTTAATCACAGGTGCATGGTGGAGGCTTGGGGTCTGTTGCATCAACATGCCACTAAGTTCAACATAGAAGAGCTGTTAAAACACATGTATGAAACCTGTCAGGAGATGGGACTGATGGAAGACTTGTTGAAGCTGCCTTTCACAGACACTGAACAAGTATGTGGGAGCAAAGGAAAATCTCAATTGTCTCTTTGAAAAGAGAAAAGGCAGAATCATAACAGATTTTTGAAATGTGATCTTTCTCATAGGCCTGTTTGGAGAAGTTTTTAAGGACCAGTGCTAGTGTTCAGAATCATGAATTCCTTTTAGTCCACCATCTGCAGCGTGCCAACTATATTCCAGCACTAGAGCTGAATCAGTCAATTAACGCTAATCTTACGGTAAGTGTGAAAATTCTGTTCTGTGCGGGTTTGTTAGGTGTTACTAACTGGTTTTGATAGTATTCAATAAAAATCCTGCTTTGTTTTTTACACCATTCTGTGAAATGCTAGGAAAAAGTTAGCTTCAGCTATAACCTAAGGTGTAGAAAGTGTTCAACAAAATGTGTCACTACTCCAAAGGTACTCTATGCAGCTATAAATTAAATGTTACACACCATCGTTGACTCCACTTCAAATAGTTTGTTTACAGCTGAGGAATAAATATATATGTTTTCAATCAGACAATCTTATTCCATTGTTCAAATACGTATGTTATGTGTGGTTTAGATTATTGAATGCTGTTGGAGTCACTCCTTCCTGTGGAATGATGACCATGTTGTATATCATTGCTTGTGTCCTGCATGCAGGTGTATTTTTCTATTTTTCAGACTGGATGCCAATCCATGGATACAATGTGTGGTGGGGTTTTTTTGGTTGGGTTGTTTTTATTTTGTTTTGTTTTGTTTTGTTCTTCCTCAACTTAAAGCATGTTCTACTTCTCCACAACTCTCATTTTACTGCTTTTGTGACAGAAATTAATGTCTAATTTCTGTTTTTCGTAATAGCCAGATTACATTTTGTGTTGTGTGAACTTGCAGTATGTATCTGTGATGCATTTGCTCTTTTCTGGAACCATAGCTTTCCAGTGAATCAAACTTCTAAGGTGGTTTTGGAAGTTTTAGGTCTTGCAGAAGGTGTGTGTAGGTCGCTTTTTCTTCCTTGTTTTAATATTCACCTTGTTTTGTCCAAGGCAATTTCCAGTTGTCCTGTATATTGAGTCGCCTTAGCCATGGACGTTTCAGGAAATCCAAGGGAAAGCCTGCTACATAGTAAGCTCTTTGGAAATGGCAGGTGATAGCAAGTCTCTCTTGTTATCAAAGTTCTGCAGAGTGGCAGCATTGTTTTAAAAGTTGTTGCTATTCTAGTCTTCCTCCTGCTCTGCTATAAATCCCAGGCAAAATCGGTTTCTGTGGACAGGTAGAGCTTGCTGCTGTTCTGTGCAGGGGACACATTTTACCGTATCTGTAGAGGAAATCTACCCTGATTAGATGTAGCACCGATTGGTCTGTGCACTAAAGTTTTTGTAGTTGGTTCAAGTTGTGCTTGATGCTTTTCCTTCCTCAGAATGATCGTGATCCTCGCTTGAGAGAGAGAGCTGTTGCCAGAAATTCTATAGTAGATCAGTATGGCAAGATCCTTCCTCGAGTTCAAAGGAAGCTGGCTGCAGAGAAAGCCAAGCCCTATAGCTTGCCTTCATCGATCTTACGAGAAGGTAACCCTGAGGGGGGAAAATACAGTGGAGAACTAACTATCCCTTTGGATACAGCAGGCTGATGTTATTCTGCTCTTGCTTGACAGTCTCAAGACCAAAGCCATGGTCAACAGTAGCAAAACCAGCTAATGCAGGAAATGTGCACACAAGAGCAACTTTTATCGGTAATGTGTTGTCCAAAATTGGAGAAGTCTGGAGAGGAAATGAGCAGAGAACTGGTTTCTCACAAGGTTGTAGGTAAGCAATCTTTTCAGAAAGCTTAGCCTTGAGCCGCCATATTTGGAGAGAGAGAGAGAGAAATCCTGTTCTTTCATGTGAGTGTTGTGGAGGGAAGATGCACCTGAATAATGTTTTGTTTGGCTTTTTTGTACCTACGGTGTGTAATGTTTAATAATCAATACTTCAAAACTAATGTTTGGAGAGAGAATTTTTCTGCTTTGGAAATCTTATTTATGCAAATACATATATACGTACATTATGGTAAATGTGTTTACAGAACTTAAGATAGCTGAAATGACAACTAGGATTACCTTCAAGATACTGGTGTATGGGTTTTTTTATAGACTTGAGTGTGGGATCAAATAGTTATCTTTTACCACCTCCTGCACAGTTTCTGCTGTTTCTGTTCCTTTTGCACCTAGAATTAGGCAGAATTAAAAAGAACAGGTAATGAGGCTTGTATTGTCAGATGGCTTTCCAACAAGTGGCATGGTCAACTAAACTTGAATTCTGGTATGTGTGGACTTCAGGGGAGTGAAAGTCAGTTATGTTTTCCTTTTAGTTCTGGACCTCAAACTACAGAACCACCATCTACAAGACATCCTCTCCCTGATGTAGAGTTGCTCAATGCGTTTGTTGGGACACCAGTTACGAAATCCTCACAGAAGTGTTCCAGGTATAGTAGACCTAGAGAATTAATATTCCTAGAGGTCTGACTTCTGATGTATGTATGTATGTGCGTAGACTTTCTGTTTGTGTTTTCTTTACATTTGTTTTTGAATTGGTTAAAATAAGGTCAGTTTAGGGACGCAACAGTTTAGGTCCCAGTGTAGAAATGGAGATGAATTTTCATTCTGGCATGAGACTTGAATGACTTGTGTAACTTGAAATGGGATTTTTCTGACCTCAGAGGTGGTGATTTAGGAAATTAAATATGAAATGTACAGAAATAATGAAAAGAAGGAGAATGCCTGATCCATCATTGAACGTGTGGGTGTTAACCTGTATTTCTTGCTCATTGAATGTTTCTTTGATGTATCACGTCAGATTTTTTTTTTAATACAATTTCCCTGCTTATTTATTTATTAATTTTTCTCTTTTAAATCGTGTATCTTAACAGGTTGCTGGATTCGGTGGTTCGTCCAGTTCCTTCATGTTCTCCAGCACAGGGTGGTAGTTGGCAGTCACCATGCATAGCTTGCACTTCATTTATGGCATCTAGCCCATTGAAATCAAATGTGCATGGTTCCATCTCTCAAAAAAAAATTTCAGGAGCATCAGAGCTGAATTTACTTGTGACTCCTCTTGTGGTTAAGGTATGTAGTGAAAGAAAATAAGCCCAACAGTAACAACCGAAGAAACCAAATGTCTCCAAGCTTGGTTTAAAATGAAACCACCAAAGCATTTAAGAGAAACACCGTTCCATTCAAATTGTGGAATATTTTCAGTATGCACGTGGCTATTGTTAATGTGGTCCTTTTGGAACCAGTACATTGAGACCAGTCTTGAAGAGGGAAAGTTTAGTTCTAATTGCAGTATGCCTGTTGTCCCATAGCATTGTTCAGTACATTTATTTATATTGCGTGGAACAAAGAAAGTTAACATTGGACTCCTCAATATACTGAGATACTTAAAGATGCAACTTTTAGCTTAACTGTCTCATTATTTAAGAGCTCAATAGCTCTGTATAGTTTGACTTGTATACCTACAAGCCCGAATGTATATGCTTCAGTTTCTTAAACCAGTTAAATGAATGACACATAAATGGTATCTGTCAAGTTCAGTGATGCCTTTTTGTAGTAATTTTAATTATTGTGTTAGACTGTTTCTGCTTGCTACCATCGAACTCTTACCATGCAAAGAAAAGACACTTGATCTGTTGTCTTGCTGCTGGTCTTTTTACCTTTGCCTGCCTGAACAAAATAGTTATGATCTCTCTGAGTTACAAGCTTTTTCTTCTTATCTATTGTCCATGTCATTAAGCTAGTTTCCTTATTCCCCTTTTAAACCCTTTCAGTACTGTAAAATCTTTTTTCAGGTTGAGATAAGAAGAGCTGAACACTTTTAGATGTTGATGTGAAGATGTACTTTTACAGCAGTGTCACTTAATCTAATGGTGTGTAGATTGGTAGATCAGTGAAAATTGTTGCTTTACCGATTGTCATTATTCCTGGCATTGTTTTCAGTCACTGTATCTGGTGTAATGTTTGTTGCCTTCCAGAAGAGCAGTGTAGAAATTGCTAAAAGAACTTGGATGGGAGGTAACAGTGCAGTCAGTGTGATGCCATATCTTTGTTTATATGGGAAATTAATTTGAAAAAAACCACATTTTCTGTTGGCATTAAAAAGAAAAGCCAAAAAATGACAAAACCCCATGCTTTTCATGATTTGAGGTTTTTATATGTTTTGTCAAAAGAGAGCAGTGCAGAGGCAAAACTGTGTCCTCTCTGCTGGGACAAACTCTGTTTGTAATTGAAACTCACACTTTTGACCAGGGAAGCCTTCTGTTTGGAAGATTTAATAGGGTTTAAACTAAATGATTTTGTTTCTGTTCATAGAGAGCTAAAGTTTTGGTCACATCTGCTCCTGGTGTTCCTGGGTTTACTCCTCAGTCTATTCTCAGATCCAGCCTTCGCACCACACCCCTAGCAACACCCTCTACTTCTCCCGGGCGATCAGTTCCTCCTTGTCCACAAGCAAATGAACCTGGAATATCTTCCAGGGGGGAGAATTCAAATACATCATGGACTGTTGGGGTAAGTTGGGCTGTAGTTCGTGATTTTTTTTTTTTCCAGTTAAAGGCTTTGCAGACTATGTTATGATTTGGATTTTTATAGAACTTGCCCAAACTCCTTATATTGAGAACCAGAACTGCAACTCAGACTGGCAGGCTTGAATTTGGTTCTAAGCAGCTGTTAGATCTGCAGCATCACCTGCCTGCAGGAACACGTTCCAAATATATGCCCTTGGCCTTGGTGGTGTTAACTCAAGTGTTGTGAGGAGCTGTGAGTGTTTGAAATTCCTAGTTCAGCTTTCTGGTGTACCTTATCAAGGGGTGGTATGGCAGGAAGTTAAGGAATATAGGTTGAACCAGGCATTTGGGTTTGTGAAACCTTGTGAAGGAAACATTTTGTAAAGTGCTGTAGCCATGGGCTGCATTCCCTTTTAGTCTCTCTTTTTGCAAGGCTGGATTTACTGAAACTATGTTAAAAAGAGTCTCCTCATGAAGAGGAGCTGTAGCGCTGTTTTTTTTTCCCCATCCCTCCAGTTCTCAGTTGTGCTTCTTACCTTGCACCAGGAGAGTTGTGAAAGGAAGCTGGTTCATCTGAAAGTTGTCCCCTTCTACTCCTTTTTTTCCCCTCACTGGGTTTCCCTGATTCAGTTCATCATGCAGTTGCCAAAAGTAACGTACCAATATCAGGGGCAGAATGTGGGTGTTTTTTACCGTCTACATATACAAGCTTTCCATACATGCACTAGCAAATTGTCATGACCAGTTTCTATTATACTTTTTATAGCCTTTTGTAAAGAGCGACTAAATTATAACAAGAGGCTCCCTCTCGTATATGAAGTTCTTACTGGTACTGTACTGTGACCAGATGAATTTACTTCTTCCAAGCTCCAGGCACAGTGAAGAGCAACCTGGTCTAGTGGGAGGTGTCCCTGCCCATGGCAGGGGGGTTAGAACTGGATGATATTTACGGTCCCTTCTAACTCTAACCATTCTGTGATTCAAGTAAAATATTTTAGTGGTGCATACAAGTTGAAAAATGAAAATGTAAAGAAAGAGAAATCTTGAGGTATGTTTTGATGTATGCAAAGCTCCCTCTTCTTGAAAAGACGGTGGTGAACCCTGAACAGCCTGGAGATGACAGGACAAGTAAGCACGTCCAAGTCTCAATTGATCCTAATCCTCCAAGGTCCTGGAAACTCAATAATCAGGCAAAAGTGTGCTTTATTTCGACACTTGGCCTTAAAAAGCTAACACAGTGCTAGAATGAGAATTACTTTTGCGGGGTCTTGCTTAAGTTGTCAATTGTAAAACTTAAACTTCTCAGTCTATGTTTGCTCTCTTTTTATTTCTTTCTTTGACAAAAAGCATCTACATGTTATTGATCGTCAACTTTATTTTTTTATGAAAAGGTGACAGAAGATGATAAAGTGCTGTCTGGACCTTCATCTGAGCCTCATCATCATGGAGCGGTGGAGGATGCTTGGTCTGAAAGTAGAAGTAAAACAACTCTGTTTACTCTGAGCGGTCCTGGGGATGATCATGCTGAACTGGAAGAGTCTTCAGAGAGCATACCTGGAGATGTTTTGGAGAGAATGGATGTCAGCAAAGAAAATAGTAACATCTCTGCCAGGTCAGACCAAACTACTTTGGAGTATCATGATGCAAAATCACTCAGCGCTTTTGAAGATGATGTCATCTTTTTAGCTGCCAAACCAGTTCATTCTTCCACTGATGAAACTGCCAGTTTTCAAGAATCAGAGAAGGAAGAAGGCAGTGAAATGGTTGAAGACAAATCTTTCCAGGTGGAACAACCAGATTCATCAGAACTAAGTAAAAACCCTGGTGTGTTGCTATTGAAGTTCCTCAACTCCTTTTCTTTCCTCCCCCCCTCCCCTTGTTTTAAATAACAGGAGCGGCGAATGAATGTTCATTTTGTATTCTTGACTGAAATAATGTGTCAGAGTTCTTGCTTTTCTGGAGAGAACTCAGACCTTCTGTGCATTGGAGGTCTTGGTAGCATGATTTAGTTAGGTCCCTATCCTAGATGAAATGCATAAAAGGCTCACTTCAAAATCGATAAGCATTTGAAAAGAGATGATGTTAAGTGTGACAGGGAAGTCATCCACCTCTCTGCTTCTGTAGGATATGTGGAAGAATCAAACACAGAATGTCTTCCCCTTCCTGATGATGGTAAACTGGTGTTGAAAGCCAGTGAGGCTGCTACTTCTGGGACTGTGAGTGAAGGGTAAGTTTATAAAGAGATGCATCTTTGGCTTTGCTGTGTTGGAAGCGACATTGGTTTTTACCTGTGGTGTTCTATATAATGACCTTTCTGTCTGTGAAGAGAATTAATTGGGCAACGGGTGTAAGTCCAATTGCCAGTTGTGAGCTTGGGCCTTTTCTCTCCAGTCACTGCAGAGCCCAAAGTATGGTGTTAAAAACTTCATTTAACAGGCAATGGAAACCTTTTTACCGTTTGAAGGTTACTAAGCAGATACTGTACAGCTGTGCTTTTGTCAGAACAGCCCTGTTTATGTCTGGAAATGGTGTAGCCAAATATTACACCTGAGGTTCTTTTAATGTAAGTGGGTTGATTTGGGGATTTAAATACTCTGTGGCAGTAATTTATAGATTCAATTTTAATTTCCCATGTGGGCTTGCTGTGCCATGTTTGTTTATGGAAAGGGAAACAGTTCTCTCAGTTGATACTTTAAAGCTGCCACTGCTTGTTGGGAGAATGTTAGTAATTTGTAAAGCTTGTCAAGGCTTGTTTTGAAGCTTAACTTTTAATTTCTCTTTCTGATCCTGAAGTGAAACAAACCCCCAGGAGTCCAAAAGGTCATCTTCATCCGAAG
>VZRU01012781.1:0-53402 GCA_013398155.1 Pedionomus torquatus
GTTACATTCAAGCCAACCTTAACCTATGCCTCTGCTTAAGCCAGGTAATGAAACTTGCTTCACATTTCTCTTGTCCTAGACCTTGAGTTCTTCTGTGGTCAGAAATAGGTTTTCTTTACTGTTGGGAACGATGACACCAGCTCACTCACTCAAGTATCTTGCTTTTGCACTCATGGGGCTGAGGGCATCACAAATTAGATGACACATTACAAAGCATTTTGTAGTATTATAGGTTTTAAACTTTTTCAATTTGTTCACTTATTATAATTCTCCCTCTCCCCAGCCTGTATAACAAAGAAATCAGGTTGGCCTCAAAGACAGAGGGTTATGGAGAACAGCATAGACAGTGCTTTGGTACCTCCATATTTCCAGCACCATTTTCAGTGACATATGTGAAGTCAAGAATGCCTTCTGCTTTGTTCCACAGGACAGGTTTGTTGGCGTTTGGTGGAGGTGATCTGCAAAATTCAGCTGCAGTCTCGCCACATATGACTAACACAGCCGTTGTGCCCACTACACAATTAAACGGCTCGGTGAAGAATTCCATCTCCTTACAAACTTTTTCTTAGCCTGCTGCACACAGAAAAGATGAATAAGAAAATTAAAGAAACAACTGAGAACACAACTCCTTGCCAAGAAAATAATGCTGCTCGCAGGAACAGCAGGGAGGTCCCAGCAGGACGGCATTATTGCAGCAAAGAGGAGCACCAAGTCCTCCCACTTACCCTTTTTGGGCTGAAAGGAGGGCAAATCTATCCTGTCACAACTGACAGCACCACACTGCAGACTCCAGTGGAAACAAACATTCAAGGAAGGCGACAGCAGCAATAAATGAAACAAAAACAAGAAAAAAGGCAAACAAAGCAACATGTAATTTTGTTGTTCCAGTCTTTCTGCTTCGTTTGTTTCTTACCGGTTTTCCTTCCCTACTTCTGCCCAAACTTTCCACTTCTAAGGTACGTTGGTTTTACTTTTAATCTGATCTTTTGTGAAAAGTTATTCAGTCATTATGCTTCATCATGCCAAAAAAGAAAAAAAAAAAAAAAAAAAGAGGAAAAGAGCTATCTTTGAATACTTTAAAGAAGCTGCTTCTTACAGCTTACTCGATCTGCAAAGTGCTCCTTCAAGTCACAGGATTTTTTACAGGGACAGATGCTCTCAAACACAGTTGTGTTATACTGCCCTAATATTTAGTACCCTTCGGTAAACAAAATGCAGATATCATTAACCACCACAACAAATTCAGCTCTTTATGGGCCATACCATTTATAAAAAGACATTCAGAGCTACCATTTAATCTGGGATACTCTCAATATATTTAGCCACTTAAATTGCTGGAATAATGCCCAGATGGAAAGTGGCAAGATATTTAAAGATTGATTCCATTTCCTAAGTATGCCATGAATATAAAAGTCCTTCCACTTAATCTAATACACTTCTTCAGCCTATTAGTTTTTGATTGATAGAATGTCTTGAAATAAAAAAGCAGCAGTTGGCAGACACAGTAGAAATCATAGATACTGTGAGCACAGAGACTAAATAGAAGTATATATTGGTTTCGTACAGGATATATTTTAGTTTCCCAAAAGTGGTGATCAGCTGCATTTATTATATTACAAACCTTTGATTGTCAGAACTTCATTTTTAAGTAACAGATTTTCAATACATTAGGAATCTTTCCTTGTTTCTTTCTTTTTTTTTTTTTTTTTTTTTTTTTTTTTTTTTTTTTTTTTTTTTAATGGGACACTGATATTTGTATAACAATGAAGGAAAATCGGGGGAACCAAAACTAGACATGGAAAGGTCAGAACTCCAGTTTCCTTTTATGTTCAGTGCATATAGTTTCTATATTGTATTGCAACAGATCTTTATTAAATATATGCATAATATTGAAGCAGAAACTCCAATTCTAGTAGAGAAACAAGGAGAATTAGAGAAACAATTATATTTCTGATCTTTATTGATATAGATCTTTATCAGATCTATATTTATCGATCAGTTAATCAGCTATTCCTTTTATTCTTCAGCCAAATTCAAGGAAATGCTAGGATTATTTTTTTTCTAACAGTTTAAACTGCTTGAAGAATAAGGTGATCATTTGTAAGTAGGGTTAATGATCTCAATGGAAAAATGAAATTTCATTATGCAGAGGTCAGAGCGATACCCCTAGAAAGGTTCCAGTCAGCTCGATGGCTCCTCATGCTTTCTATATGGAAACACACATTCCCTATGATTAACCAAGAGCTAAATGGTTAAAAAAATGGATGTGTCCAATGCTTTTAATTACAGCTAGTTTAAAACTGTGCAGTCTCTTCAGAACCCTATGCAAACCACTCAGTGTAAATATTGATCAGTAGGAAAAGAAAAAGAAGAGAAGCAAAGGGCAAAAAAAGCTTCAGAGTTCAACATGCTCTTCTGGAAATGTAGAGTTTTCAGGCAGTAACCTGCCATGTGGCCATGCTTCATCTTCCAATATTATGTCCCTCCTCATAACTGCAACTCTGGGATCACAAAGGTGGCACTTGCAGGAGACCATAAAAATCCATTCTCACATAAAGGAAACAAAGTCCCAAGAGGAAAAGGAGAAAAACACCTTGTTGTGTCACGTCTATATAGCCGGGAAAGCATAAAGCAGAAACTCCATCAAGTGGTGCACTCGTGTTTTTCTAAGGCATGCTTCTCAGGGGTTAAACTGTGGAGTATATTTAATCCTTTGAATGTCAAACCCCGAGGAAACCTAATTCCCATGAAATATCCTTCTCCTTACAAGCACACTCACCCTAAGGAGAATTGACTTCATAATCTGCACTTTGCAACTTGCTAGCTTTGTATTAAGCATCTCTAAAAACTCAGTTATGGATAATACTTACTTTTATAGGGACTAATATCTATTTTAAGGGCTCTGAAGAGGCATATATAAATTCTCCCCAAACTGTAAACTAGTCTTTATTGCAAGATTTGTGCAATTTTACTTTTAAATTTGGAAATCCTTAAAAACCTTCATCTATGTACGTACAAAGCAGCAAGGGCTTTTTTTTTGCAACCGTGGCCTTTAAGTACTAACTTTAAAACTTAAGAGATATTAAAAACTTCAGAAGGCTTGGGGATTTTTTTCTAAGAGAATTTAGGAGACTGACTATTAAACTTTCTCAAGCCAAAAATGATGCTACATAATTTTATATGTTGTTGTCAGAGCCTTGCATTTTCATTAGCTACACACATTGCCCGATGTAGCAAGTCTGTACAGAAATACACAGTAAAAGCCTTTTTCACAACATTAATCACTCTGGAACAATCATTCTGGAATGATTCTAATTTGCGAGAATCAATGTTTTTCCATTTCCCCTTTTAATGACCTGAAGGGTAAGAAACATTCCTGCATAATACACTTTCCTGTTAATTTGTGTCATTAACTATTACTGCTACCCTGAAGAAATATTAGAAGTTTTAGTGAGCTTAGATCGCTCTATGCTACAAATTTAAAAGAAAATTACGTTTAATAGGGAGAGCCTATTTTATTGACATGATTTGTCTCTCAGAGTTAGCATTTCACAAGAATGGAATAAACTACAAGGCTCCCCTTTTTGCCAGGCTTCTTGATACAAACTCCTTTATCTAAGATTATAATAGATGAATAGGGTTTAGTAGAAAACAAAACAAAACAATATTAAAAATAGATTATTTTCCCTGACCTTTTTTCCTTCTCTTCCCCCCTGTGTTTTATTAGCATTTTAACAAATTTTTCATACCTAGTAATCTAATAAACAACTACATCTCTATTCTAGTACTGTGAATTATTTAACTAAGAATAGGGCCCTGTATTGGTTTCAGTGAAAAAAATCTGAAATAAAGAGAAATCTAATTTTCAACACTTCTATAAATAAATGGAATATATCCATGAGGTCCAGTGACTTGAAAAGATATGTATATACAACGTATGCAAAATTGGTTCAGAAAGTGAAATTTTTGTATTATAAAATGGCACAGGATGCCAGAAGGTATAAGAGACCACAAAATCTCGACTTAGAGCTGAATAAAAAACCACTGCTAATTCATAGTTCATTGCAATTAAAGAAATACCCAAAGCGACACTGAGCAATGTTCATTTTCTCTGAAAAAGGTTATTATGAGACACAAAGTGAATAAGGTTTTAATCCTGTAACTTTTCCTGGGTTAAGTAGCTGTCTTACTTAAGAATAACATATGTGCCGAAAGCATCACCATCAAATTGTAAACCATTTTCATAAATATTTCAAATGGACAGAATGGGCTAAACATTGCTTGCTTTGAATTCCTGAGTAAATTTCTCATCTTGCAGTTTTTACAAAGTAAACATTTCTGTATTGCCTAAAACCATGAACAGTTCTATTTTTAAATGGATTTCTGTATTTGTCTTCAGAGCATAAAATCTTAGAGAATTTAATTATTCAGACATTCACCATCTAGAACGGAAAGGTGAAGGAGGTCTGGCAAAAGACATGGTCCTTGGTCTCTCTTTCTCTCACTTCTCCTTCCCTTCCTCCATCTCTCTTTCTATCTCTCTGGTTTATTTTCCATGTGTCTTGGAGGCTTTCAGACTCAAAATAGCAAAGTCATACGAGCTTCAGTTCTGTAGGCATATAAGACACATTATTCCTAGTGCCTGTATGAAGTTCCATCGAGTCCTCTCATGATGTAAATTTGTAATTTCAACAGAAACCTAACATTGTTTAAAGCATCTAGGAGAAAATTGGGGAACAAAAACACCTAGGAAAACTACATCAAGTAGTTTGACATGACATGAAGTCAAAAATTACACATCTGACCAACCAGTTAATCTGGACTGTGTATCAGCAATCCTTTAAGAGAGGACTATGCATAAAGAGCTGCTGCTGGGACAAGGGAACGAAGTCAGGAGGATATGCTATTCCTGACTCTGGATATCTATTATTTATTGTTGTTTCCTGTCATTTATAGCTACATTGTTGATTTCATATTCTTCCCGTAGGGAAGGATGACTAGGACCAGGCAGATTTCAGTAACTATCACTCCATACACAAGAAAACAAGAAGAAAATGCATTTGCTTTGGTAATAAAGTTAGGAAACAACTCATGTCTCCCAATTAGTACTCATGATAATTTCTAACTAAGGCAGCTGGGGGATTTGATATTGGAAAAGACATATATTCCAATCCCTGTACGGAATGCTGCTGTCATCAGTGTCCAGCTGTCATTCTGTCTGTGCCCCATCGCTTCGCTGCTCGACAGAAAAGGGGTACAAGCAGGCACACAAGAATTAATGCTGAGAGACACAGAGGAATCAGGCTTCAGTCCAAAGGAGCCCTGTTCAATATTAATAAAGATTCTTGTTAATTTTGAACAACTGGGAGGAAAATTTCTTTTCATGGTCTGCGATGTGACTGGATTTCAAAGCACTGCTCGACATATTTGCATAGAAGAAGAAAAGGCCACAAGGGACAAACTATTATCCTGCTCCCAAGAAGTCCATATTTCAAAAAAACAGTACCGACAATCTCCACCAGGAATTTTTTGAGTTCCCCAAGGTCTGAAAGTATAGAGTATCCTAGAGAGAACAGAGAATTTAACTAGTTCTCAAATAACTTAGGTTATGTTTTGTCAAATGTACTATTTGACAGGCAAAAAAACCCACATGTTGATTGGCAGCTTGGAATTATGTCTAAATTATTCATGTATCAACTCATAAATACGTGGTTTGAGGAAATACAAACAATATTTTAAAAGGTTATAAATAGTTGATAATCTATAATATTTTTAGTGGTATTTAATGCAGAATCAGTAGCACAATTTACCTCCAAATGTATCTTTGTGACAGACAGCTTGTTGTCCTTTGGGCATCTGCCATTAGCATTTGATAAAAACTGCGGCAGACTGTATATTCACGGCGTGGAATAATCCAGGAATACTTATAACTGCCCAGGCTTAACTGAGTAGCTGCCAGTTGAGTGAGAATACACTTCATTTTCAAAAATTACACCCTCTAGATTTTCAATGCCTGGGTTTTAAACTTGGGCCCGGAGCCCATTGAAGTATCGAGATTTAATTGATGGACACCTGTCAACAAACATAGTTGGTTCCTCAGCCTTAGTATCTGCTTCCCAAAACCACCATGTGAGGAATTAGTCAAATTACTGAGCATTGACTAAAATAGCATCTTTAGCCTGGAATTGTTTCCCATTGACCACTGTGTTATTCCATTTGCTTTTCTTTAAAATACAATAAGTGGGTTTTCTTATTCTCTCGTTCTTCTCTTGAAGCAGTTGCTGCTGCATTAAATTCATGCTATTTAAATACTGCATAGAAAAGGGTTGAGTGTAATTATCTTTCCAGTATTTATGTTATAACATTCTTCTTATTCCTGTGAGAGACACTGAAGCGGGAAGTGCAGGAAGACGTACCCAGTGCCAGGACATTCTAAGATTTTATCATAAGAGTGAAGATCATTTATTCTGCAAATTGAGTTAAATCATCTGAACATTGCAGTAAATCAAATATTTATTTGCCTGCATCAAATTCATAAATGGAAATTGTCTCTGAAAGTATAATTAATTCTGTGAAGTTAAACCAGCAAGTTGTCAAACTCAGTTTCAAGATCATACAAATACACTAAAATATGAAAAACAAGTTGGAGAGGAGAAATAATCTCTGTTTTAAAAGAAAGATAGAATATACATTACTTTACAGTATTTCCAGCTACAAAACTGTTATAATGGCAGTGAATTACCAAAAATTCAGTATTTGCAATTTTCATTATTTTTTAAATATATGAAAAAAAAGTTTTCAATTACTTTTAAGTATTAAACTGCAATCCTCAACTGCACAGTGACTATTTTTATACCACTTCACTGGTGTAAGGTAGCTTTGGACAACCAATGGGAAATCTGATATGTGTAGAGGAATACTGAAGTGGGAATGAGCTGCCATAGTATCATTTGCAAGTCCCCCTTCATCCTGCTGACAGAATTCACTAGGTATTGACCCAGTATCCCAGGAGTCAAGTGCTCTGCAGCTACTAGAGCCTTGTCATGGGTACCAAGAGGAAGGTGAAATTACAGCAGAACTCTGACTGACATCACTTATTCCAGAGAATGGGTGAGCATCTGCACAGCCAAGAAGATTACAGAAAACCTAAGGGGTTTTAGAAATGCCCCACTTGTTTAAATGTATAAAATCTTACCTATCTGGGGATCATGAATAGGCCATATACACCATGTATTACAGACGTCAGTAGGCTCTAGTTCTGAAGCCCAAGAAAACTGACGTGGGCAGTGGAATCACCTTGGGCAACAGAAAAGTGCTGAAGAAAGTACCCCAGGACATCAGTCTTCTCGATTCTGATAAATACTCAAAGGTTCTTGTAAAGGCATCCCTATAGGAATATGCTTTCTATCATTTGGTACTAGATAAAACAAAATTAACAGCCTCATTTTAACTATGTGTCAGATTCCAATTTTGTCTCTGTTGGA
The DNA here is from genome assembly GCA_013398155.1 of Pedionomus torquatus. Classification (NCBI taxonomy): domain Eukaryota; kingdom Metazoa; phylum Chordata; class Aves; order Charadriiformes; family Pedionomidae; genus Pedionomus; species Pedionomus torquatus. The sequence continues at coordinate 7,485 of VZRU01012781.1, forward strand.
GCAATCCAGAGTCACTTAACTGAGCCTCAGTTTACAGTGATTCATAGATCTGCTATTTCACTTCACCAAGATGATATAAATCCTTAATTCTATCATTACTTATCAACTGCTTTAAGACCCCTTTCCAGAGGTGCAAACGATCAGCCAGTTTAAAGGTACTGAAGAATTAGACTATTAGACTATTAACTTCAGCGCAAGTCGGTTCCCATTCACACCCCATTTCTAGAGAGCTGATTCCTCAAGCCTACTGAGATTGCTGACCCATGGAAAAAAAAAAAAAAACTAATCTAAAATTCCTGTGAACAAAAGGATGAGTGTATTGAAAGGGTTACAGCAAATCCATTTGTGCTTCATTAGCATCAGTAACAGTACAAAAAAAAAAAAAAAAAAAAAANNNAAAAAAAAAAAAAAAAAAAAAAGTTCAGAGAATTATAGGTGCAAACTGATACAGTAATCAGAAATCAAACATGTATTTAGCACACTGTAATGTGAGTGGTGATTAAAGCAGCCAGTTGTTGGGAATATTAGCCTAAATCTTCACAAGTGAGTAGACAAGAAAAGTTAAATGATTGTGCTTAGATTAAGTCATATCAAACACATGTTTACAATTTTAAACCAGGAATATCTTGTATTTAACCAGATCTTTGGGTTTGGTTTTTTTTTTTGTTGTTTTTTATTTTTTTTTTCCTAAATGCTAAAACTAAGCTACTGGAGCATATAATTTAAAGTAAATGTGTAAACAAAATAACATATGACTCAGGATACGGTGACTTGGCTCTTCACGACAAAACAATGTCATGCATTTTTTCATTCTGTTTGACACAAATTCAATATACTGAGGACCCGTTTTTTTTATTGTCAAAATGTGTGCACAGGGATGAAAAATGCTTCTGAAACACAGAAGGGTTGTTTAGGGCAGCTTTTTTTGTTTTGGTTTTACATAATGTTGCCAAGCACAAATACGATGGTAAAAAGAGGAATCGGTGCTGAATAAAATCCTTAACTGCGTGTATGTTCCTGAGGAAAATAATGTGAAGTAGATTAACCATCTCTTCAGGATGGTTGCTGTTTAATTTATAATTCATAAAAGAGTTAGACTTTCAATGGGTGAGGTATTTCACAGCCAACTTCCAATTTAAAAAGAAGCATTCCTTTCAGTATTTATTAATAAATACAGTACATAGCATCTTTATGTATAAAAGTGACAGGATGTTACTATTCTCCATTTCCTTAAAGACAAAGGGATTGATCAGGTAATTTCCATGTAAATACACTATGACAGTGATCAAAGGAGGTTTTACTCATCAAAACAGATTTTTGGGTTGGGCCCTGATAAATTGATAAATTTAATTACCGAGACTTTACATTTATTCATTTATCTTCTGATTGAAGGGTTATTTTTTTCTGCAGACCTTTTCTGCAGCCCCTGTATTTTGATGTGCTGCAAAATGAATGCTTATGCAGTACGATTATTTATATCACATTATGATAAAGCACCTTCAATCAAAGCTGTACCATTTTTAATCTTTTTGCACAATAGACTCAAGACAGTACAGAGTTTTTGTACCTGTAACTTGACTGACGCTAAATTCAGTAACACCACTGTATCAAAAATTCAAAATTCTTGGAAAGACAACAATTTCTCCTACGCTAAAAATTTCAATAGGAAAGGTACCTTTAGAGCTCAAACTTTTCCAGGCAAAAATTCGCTTTATCAAGCAGCAATTCCTAAGCAGTTTCTTGCAGTTTGCAGGCTTCTGATGATACTGCTGCAAATCTTCATTCTCTTCATGTGTTTTCTTCTCAGGGGCTAACATTTCCATCCTAGACAAAAACTTAACCTTTAGTTTTCCTGAAGGATATATACACAACTTAAATCCATAAACTGGAGGCAAGGGAGATGGGGGGAGAAAGGAGGAGATGGACTCAGGATAAAGGCAAAAGCTTTAGGATCTTATTAACCATTATTGTTAGCTCATAAATTCTTAGTGTTAATTAACTTAAATGGAATTATTATATTAACACTCTTTTGTTTTGAATTATTTATCTGGAACATTAATATATTTGTACAAAATAGAGATAGCAGGAAAAAAAAAACAGATTTTATCTGCTGTTTTTAAAAACTTTTATTTTACTTAAATGCTATAAAATATGTAAAATCTTTAGATGGTAAATAAATATTTACCTCTTACCTTGGTCAGTTGTTTAGGTAAAGGAAATAATGGAATCCTTTATGCATTAACTTATCTTAGCGTCCCTTACACCAGTGCCATAGAGGAGAGCTGCATTCCTCTAGCTGTTATTGAAAGACAGCTGCTCTACCCAGAAAAGATGAATAGTTGGGTTTCTGTGCTGCCTTAATGCCACTGTCACTCAAATGCAGAAAAGCAGCTGAGCCACTTAAAGCCAGTTGTACACTTGGGGACCATTTCTCTCCACAACCTTCTGATTCACACAGGCAGACCAATAAATTCCTATCTGACATGATTTTTCTTGATAGGCTGCCCCTTGGAAGGAGCCAGGGGCCATTACCAGCAACCAACGCCGACCAGGACCTAGCCATAGCCCTGCTCAGGGGTCACAAAGCCAAGAAAAGGCACCTACCCGGTGCTCCAGGACTTCTGTGCTACTCCAAGGTCACTCAGGAGTCCTAAACAGCGTTTCTGTTTGCTCTCCAGCGAGCTCCAGCCCGAGATGCCAAGGAGATAACTGCTGCTGGGGACAGAACCAGACTGCAAGCCGCTGCCACAGACTACACCCAGGGAGCCACTCTAATTACAATTAATAACTGTGCCCAGCCAAGAGCAGGACACCAAAGTGGCCCCGATTTCACTCCCCTCCTTCTCACACTGTGCTACCACCCCCAATCCGAATCTAACAATATTAAACAACCATTTAAGTTCTAGAGACAAAAAAGTAGGAAACAGTGAAAGAAAAGAAAAAAAAGGAAAACTGGCATTCGTCGCACTCCAGAATTTGAGAAGCAAAGCTGACTTTTCAGAGGTAAATGTATTGCTTCCTAAAGAAAGCATGATGTAACACATGACCTCATTGCACACATTTGCATCAGGAGTTTCTATTGATTACATAAAATAATCAAGGAGCATCTTCTATTTCCTAAATTTCATTTTTAAAAAGATACCAGAAGTCCAAGCCGTGTTTTAATCAGTCCACTTCCTTTCTAACTGAGCTAATCTTAATGCCAATTACATAAACTTGCAAGTTTCACATCTGTGAAATTTCCCACGTCCACTTGAACTACTGCTTAAGGATTTTGCTTTGTGCAGAATGTCACCCACAAACCCCCACATCTATCTATAACAAGTGGAGACATCTCAGATCTATCAGCACAGGCTAGGATGGAGGTTTTATAAGCACACTAATTCCACCCCTGGAAAGAGCCTATCGATCAGCAGTGATTTCTGTTCGTAAGAGCAAAGAACCATGGGCCTTAACAAGGGATTTGAGACCTGTCGCTGCTTGAATGCGGCTTGAGTTTGCACCATTGTAAGAGTTTGTGGTGGTTTCAAGTCCTTTTGAGTCCCACAGCATTCCAGTCATGACTGCGTTCCCATCACAAGCCGCTACCAAAGTGAGCTGAATTTCAATCTGGTACCAGAGTTTTTGAAACTTCAGCAGAGAAACTTTTTTCCAGCATAAGCATCTTTCATGACTTCTTAATCTTGTATCTTTCAAAGGTGCCATTCTGAGAATAACTATTAATTTTACACCGGGGTTTTACTGTTCTAAGAAACACATGTTCACCACAAAAGATTTAGTCTGGATTTTCAGGTGACTCCTGGAAAAGAATTTAGAGTTGCCAGAGGAAAGAGCAAATGTTAATTATAGCATAGAAATGATAGCTATTTCTAAAAGACAGTGCTCAACTATTTCTACAATCTGCCTTTGAATGAAACTAATGTACTCATGAAATGGTGGTGAGGCACTGGAACAGGTTGCCCAGAGAAGTTGTGGATGCCCCATCCCTGGAAGCGTTTAAGGCCAGGCTGGATGGGACTTTGAGCAACCTGGTCTGGTGGGAGGTGTCTTTGCCCATGGCAGGGGGGTTGGAACTCAATGACCTTTGAGTTCCCTTCCAACTTGAACCATTCTATAATTCTAATGATATGCCCTCATAATAGCATTTCAATATGGTCTTCAGAAGGGACAAGAATACAGAGCAGCTTTGCCAGAGGTGGGACTTATGACAGCACATATGCAACAACACTACGGAAGAGAACATGGAGAGGTTGAGCCCTTGCTGAAACCTTTACAATTAGTTTATGTGAACCTGAAAACTGTGTCTTACTTGCCATGATATGAAGAGCTTCACCTGATATATAACCCCAGAAGGAAGTATTTTTTTCTAAAAATGGTTCAGAAGATGTCAAGGGGCTCAGGTCACACTGCAATCTGTTTCCTTCCTTTAAACTTTAACCAACTCCATAGCAAATTAGAATCACAGAATGGTTAGTGTTGGAAGGGACCTTAAAGATCAGCATATACACAAATCAGATAAGCTTTGTGGTGGTAATCAGTATGGTCGAATTTTTTAGTGCATTTAAAATAAACTTAAGCTGTAGAATAGTAAAGTTTAAGGCACTATTGAATTTTTCCAAACAACACTGTACCTCATATCCATAAAACTTTAATTACAAAATTATTTAACATTAGTGTTCTAAAGAAATGCACTAATTTACCTCTTTCTCCTCTGCAAATCATGAGCTCCGAGTCTGAGAAAAGGAAGTGGGTTGGTAGCGAATTCCACATTTACAAACCCAAGGGCCATAAGAAATTCATGGAGAAAAACTGTCCACGTTGTAAGCAAAAAGAGAAAAGTATCAATGTGGAAAGGATTTCAATCCAGGCTGCAAAAGATCTTCCCTTCACTAAATACACTGAATCACTCGATAATTAAGGTAAAACGAAAAAGAGAGCCAAAGAGCACTCTGGGAGTGGTGCAATGTGCCCTTGTGGCCAAGAAGACCAATGGCATCCTGGGGTGCATCAAAAAGAGTGTGGCCAGCAGGCTGAGGGAAGTTACCCTCCCGCTCTACTCTGCCCTGGTGAGGCCCCATCTGGAGTACTATGTACTCCCCAGTTCAAGGACAGGTAAATGCTGGAGAGGGTACCGCAGAGGACCACAAAAATGATCAGAGGACTAGAACATCTCTCTTATGGGGAAAGGCTGAGAGACTTGGGTCTTAATAGACCGCAGAAAAGAAGATTGAGGGGGGATCTCATCAACACTTACAAATACTTAAAGGGTGGGTGTCAGGAGGACAGGGCCAGTCTTTTTTTCAGTGGTGCCCAGTGAAAGGAAAAGAGGTAATGGGCACAAACTGGAAGATAGGAAGTTCCATCTAAATATGAGGAGGAACTTCTTTACTGTGAGGGTGGCAGAGCCCTGGAACAGGCTGCCTTGGAGACGTTGTAAAGTCTCCATCTCTGGAGACATTCAAAACTTGCCCAGACACGTTCCTGTGCAACCTGGTGACCCTGCTCTGGCAGGGGGGGGTTGGACTAGATGATCTCCAGAAATCCCTTCCAACCCCATAGCATTTTGTGATTCTGTGTAAGTCCAGGTGATCGGAGGAAGACTGAATGCTTCCACATCTTCAAATGAGCAGCTAGTTTCTGAAATTAATTCACATTGTTCAAGGAGCATCTATATGGGACCTCAGTACCTAGAGGTTACTGAGCCTGATCAACCTCAGGATGTGGGGATGGGCAGATCTTCCAACTGGGAGTAAGTAGTGGAAGAGAAAAGAAGGAAAATAAATGGAAATATGTACTAGTGGGAGTATCAACAACAAGACAACTGTTGACAAATGATCTGCCAAAACCCTGCAATGCCTTCGGTCTGAGCCATTGCTTACATGTTATTGCAGAAGTAACCAGGAACCTGCATTCATCCTGATCACATGTATCTAGTCCAGGAAAGCAAAATTTTACTCCTGCAGGAACAGTATGCGGAGACCCTGCCTAAAGAAAGCAGGGTTTCACTATTTCATTTTGTCAGATTTCATCTGTAATCAGTTACAGCCAAAAATAAAGCTGGGTTTCTGTATAAAGAGTTGCTAATTTCCTATTGATGGCTAAAGAACTGCTTTTATGAGTGATCTAAATCATGTCAATTAAAACCTCCGGAGAGTCACAAGCTGATGAATCATAGAAATTCTATGAGATGCCACACAGCCAGAGACATTTTGAGGAATATTGATTGGGGCTAGAAGGCGATGTCTTTTACCTGGGTGTACATGAACATAGCATGCATGGAAGTTGCTTCTTACTACTGCTTGATCTGGTTTGAACTTTGGGAGTATGGAAGTAAACTTTGGGGGGACTTATTGAAAACTAAATAATTCTTCACTTGATAATGAAATAGCAGTTGGAAAGATCAGAGGCATCATTATAGATGAGAAATGGCTCAGGAATATTCAAGATATAATAATGAAAAATGATGTGGCATCTACATGGTTTGGGGGGGGGACACCTTTACAGAACTGATTAGCTAGAGTAATTGATTACTCTAGAACAACTACTTCAAGAACCTTCACGGATGACTACATAATATCATACAGGTCTTGGAAGAAAGAAATTGTTTAAAGTCAAAGATGAAGCTAGGTTAAACCAGCAATGTCTGCTGAAAACTTTGGGCCACTAGAGATTGCAGCTCTGAGTTAAGAAATGAATACTGAAAAATGGAGCAAGTTTACGGAATCCAGTCCTGGATGAATGTGTGGGTGACCGCTAACATATTAAGGAATATTATAATGAGATGCTTCAGAGAAAAAACAGGGCTTGGTTTGTTTTTGTTTTTCTCAGCAGAAGCAGTTTTTAACAGTAATTTATGATATTCAATTTTGGCAGATGAAGAAAAGGATTTGTAAGTGGAAAGGAAAATTTCATTCTCTTTCTGTAAAATGAGAGATGGAACAGAAGAATACTGGAAGCAAAAATATCAGCTATTTATTTTTTCTCATTGTGTAGTGCTCTCTAAGGTTTTGCTATTGTATTACCTTGATCTCCATCAACATCTTTTTCATTAATATCATTGCCACATACTTATTTGCCTATTTATAGGCAAAAAATGTCAATGAGATAAATACCAGGAATCAAAAGCTTCCTTTATGCTTTAATATTGATTAAAAGTTTGGGTTCTGCTTTTGCCAAGAGAAAACAAACAGGTAAATCTTAATTTAACTTGAACGTAGTGAAGAGTTGGGCCATGGCAGTCACCCTGGAAAGTTGGTGGGAAGCATTTGAGAGTATCCCACAAATATAGGAGGAACTGCTATTTTTGTCCTTTTCTCATGTCAAAATGGTCATCCTCCTTGATGTACGAAATGTCTATATGTCTTGCCTGTTCATGGTGAATCTCTATATTGTAGATGAGGAGCAAAGAAAAGAAATAAGAATAATGAGGCAGCAGTGCCCTGGAATTACAGAATCACAGGATCTTCATGGTTGGAAGGGACCTCTGAGATCATCGGGTCCAACCATATGCATGCCCAAAAAAAAACCCCACAAGAAACCACAGAAAACTGAACCCCACAAAGCAAATCACCCAGCCCAACAACCTCAGCCACTACAGCATACCCTGAAGTGCCACATCTACACGTTTGTTACATACCTCCAGGGATGGTGACTCCACCACTTCCCTGGGCAGGCCATTCCCAGTGCCTGACCACCCTTTCAGTGAAGTGATTCTTCCTAATATCTAACATGAACCTCCCATGCCTTCTTCTGGTTTATTTATCTCCAGACTCTGTTGTGGGAAGTACAGGTTAATAACTGATTTCAGGCTGCTTCCAGGTTGCCTAGATTAGGAGAACACTGGTGTTTACACATGTTATGTCATAGTTCCTATGAGCAGTGCAGGTGACAAGAACACGTTTTGACACCATCAACAATTATTTGACTGCAGCAAGAAGAATGAGCAACAGAAACTACTACAAAGCAATCATCATTCCTGTCTTTTACTCACTGAAGAACAGGAACAAAATCTGAGTGATTTCAGAAGCTAATAATGTCATGTTGATCGTTTTAAATGGTCAAAAAATAGAAACACACACAAGAACGAAAGAATGAAAGAACGAAAGAAAGAAAAGGGGGCACACCTCAGCAATTAATTGAACAGCTGAAGTCAGAAGCTTCTAAAAATTGATATGATGATAAGAAGCATTTTATCCATAATACGGTCACTGAAGAAGGAACTTGAGGAGACAGGAATGGTACTGCACGATACAGTTGGGAAAGGAAGAAAAAAAAGTCTCGTATTTAATTTCAGTTTCAAATAAAATTGATTATGAACCTGTAGACGAGATGGTTTATGATTTCAGTAGAACATAACTCATACATTTCCTCAAAAAGACACAGAAGTCTCATTTACCAGGGATATATACATCGCTTGGAGACAGTACATATGAATCAGTATGAACGCATCTGTCATTCAAATCCCCAATGAAGTATCTGCTGAACTCTTAAATGATCTTCCCAATTTTGGAAAAAACAATACAGACTGGATACAAACTTGCATTTTTAGGCTGCCACACAATGTGGCACTGAATAAAATCATGTTGAAAATGATTGTCTCATTAAACTTCATGCCTATTGCCTTCTGCTCAGCAAAATAATGATAAACATCTCAAGGGCAATAAGAGTAGGAGATAAAAACAAAAAAGATGTTTTCACACAGACTTTAAAGCTGTGTATTTATTTCGATGCACACAAAATGAAAAAAGTTATGAAGTAGATGAAATAAAAATATTAGATATTTCTGAATTTTAATACAGGTTCTCACATGTTATCATAAAATTTTACTCCTATCATGGAATCAGGGAATTGTCAGAGTTGGAAGGGAGCTCTAGAGATCATAGAATCATCCAGGCTGGAAGGGACCTCCAAAGGTCATCTAGTGCAACCTCCCCACAGTTGCAGGAACACCCCCAACNAATGGAACTTGCTATGTTCCAGCTTGTGCCCATTGCCCCTCTTCCTGTCACTGGGAACCACTGAAAAGAGTACAGCTCCATACTCCTTCAACCCAGCCTTCAGATACTTGTGAGCATTAATAAGGTTGCCCCTCAGCCTTCTCCAGGCGAAAGAGTCCCAGCTCTCTCATCCTTTCCTCATAAGGGAGGTGCTCCAGTCCTGTGATTATCTTTGTTGCCCTACACTGGACTTTCTCCAGTAGGTCCCTGTCTCCCTTGAACTGGGGAGCCCAGAACTGGATGCAGTATGCCAGTTGTGGCCTCACCAGTGCAGAGCAGAGGGGGAGAATGACCTCCCTCGACCTACTGGCCACATTCTTCCCTACGCAGCCCAGGATGCCATTGGGCCTCTTGGGGCCAATTACGAAAGTGTTCAGAAATAATTTATGTTTTCTTAGATAAGAACAGCCTCGAAGACTGAACAGAGGTTGAGAGAACATAAATTCAGAATATAATCAACTGCACTATACTGCAGTCACATAAGCGTCAAGGCTTGATTCTGCGATATGGTGAGCTCTTCCAGCTCTTACTGTGGATAACAGAAGAACACAGTGTTCAGCATTTTGCAAGATCAGGCTGAGGTGATTATCGTACACTGAAAAAAATATCATTTGAATCTATTTTAGGTTTTTTGCATGTATGATTTCTTCCTTAATGGTCCTGATGTGAGACTAAAAGCTATAGCAGGTGGAAATTCACATTGTGGTAAGTTGGAAGGAACTCGAGAGGCAGAAACAATACCGGCATGCAAAGAAGTCATTTATTATTTAAAAGGGTAATAGGAGGAGCCTTTCTGTGCAGCTTTAAGTGACTCCATTTTACACACGGTATTTAATCGCATTACTATTTCGTACGTTCAATTCATAAGTGACATGTTTTTTGCTGCCTCATGCAAATAAATTTACCAGTACTATTGGATCTGTTAACAGATAAGTTAAAATTGTCCCTTCAGAGACACGCAGCATTCTTACACAGTGGCTTTCTCTATTTCTAGGGCTGTCTGGCAGTGTCTAGTCTTTACTAAATCAAACAACATGCACAGCAGTCAAATGCAGTTGCATGTTCCATGGATATAAGAAAAGGGTTTGAGTTATTCGTAGATATCCAGAGGCCAAGCTGATCAGTACTTGCAATTTAGGTTCAAGCTGAATCAGCATCTAGAAGGCTGAATGTCCCCACCACCGATCACTTGGGGCATGCATACAATTTGAAACGCTTACTTTAAAGAGATTGTTGTGAAGGTGCCTGAACAGCAATAGAAATCTTCAGTTTTGTCACAGAACAGGGAAAGCACAACTACTGTACGAGAGCAATACCTGTAGTCTTCCACTGGAACAGCTACATCTAATGACAATGGTTTTTTCCCCCTCTTCTAAATTCTTGTCCTAATTGGAGAGGCTAATAGAGCATTTAGTTAGCAAAAGTGATACCTGTGGTGCCTTTTGTGGCTGCAATTTGTCAGAGAAAATGAACTGCAATCACACAAATAGGTTACCAAACAATTAACAACTACAGGTTTACCATTAAAAGAGACAGCTTTCCTCAGTAATTAGCACACAGAATACCAGCAACTAAAGAAAAACTCTTTAATAGCCATGTCCTAGCTATTGATTTTCTATAATAGCCTAATGATCCTTATGTAGTACTAAAAGTGTGGATAAAAGGGGACCATAGGAGTTAAGAACTTCTCATCCATTTATTAATCCCTATATCAGATTCAAGCACAGATAAGAATAATTATTTTGAAACTGTAGTGCGAAAACACTGCCTTATACACTTATGTAAGTGTACACTTATGCACTTATATAAGTGCTCTTATACACTTGCATAAGACTGTGTTTTCAAACTTCTGTCCACCGAAAATTCCCTCCAGAGCACAGTGGAACCAAAGTGTGCAGCACAACTACCTACAGTTGCCAACACTTCCCAGAATTCCCATAACTGGAACACCTGGGAGCCTGTTCTTCCTCAAAATATTCTTCAAATATTAAAAAAAAACAAGACCTTTTCATTACCAAAAGAACTTTATTAGCATAGGCCTTAATCTAGTGATGTATTTACATGAGATCATGTCCGTGAAAAGCTGATTATAGTATTAGTTGTGGTGAAAAATCAGCTTTTTAAAGGGGTTTACCAGGTTTACCAGCACTATTTTAAAACGAAAGTTTGCAATTTGGGATATTCGAGGTGTGGGTTTATGTTTGATTATGTACTGTCAGCATGTGTTAAATGCCTGTCCAGGTAGAGCAGTGACAGGGTATTTACAGTGTTTCTGTGAAATTCTCAAAGGGACCAGTGATAGAGGGTACTCGGAAACCAGAGACACAGATTCCATCAACCACGTGCCTTAATCTAACACTTCGCAATGAGGGAAAACACTCTGCACCTTCCAGAAAATCAAAGTTGTCACTTCCTAGTGAACTAGTAAGCTCTCAGAAATCTCCAGATTGTGCTGCTGTTGCACGATAGCACAAAGAAACAGAAAAACTCTAACTTGGTAGTCTCTCACGTTTGCAGTCCAGCAGACTTCACATCATATAATTCCGTGATTCCCTGAATATGAGGAAGACTTCTTTATGTTGAGGACGCCAAAGCCCTGGAAGGGGCTGCCCAGGGAGGGTGTGGAGTCCCCTTCTCTGGAGACCTTCAAGCCCCACCTGGATGCAGTGCTGAGGGATGTGCTCTGGGCAATCCTGCTTTAGTAGAGGAGTTGGACTAGAGGATCTCTAGAGCTCCCTTCCAACTCTGACAATTGCCTGATTCCATGATTTGGAAGATGTACTTGAGAGACAAACAAAAGTCTCATCTTCATCCGTATTTATTAAATGAGAGAAACCTCAGTTATTTCTAATTTTTAATGAATAAGGACAATAATTTCTTCTTTTCCTCTTTGGGCACATAGACAGATCAAGAACCATTTTCTTTCAAAAACTGGTTCTGGAGTTAGACTGTGCTAATAAAGGCTGGAAAATAAGGCAAAATATTATCTATTTTTATAGTGCTTATGAGGGTAGCCTAGTTGGAGACTGTTGATCTTTGATGAATTATAATAAACTTCAGGTTCAGCAACTGCACATTTTGACAACTGAACAGCAAATATTTTGTTACAAACCCAAGGAGCCTGAAAAGATATCGGCAAATTCTATTACTTCTCTTAGATGTGGGTATTTTTATGTCCCCTCTCTATCAAGTGATAGAGAGAGGTACGAGGTAACACCTGAGCTACATGCTCTGTTGTCACTAGTGTGATCCTCTCCATCAGCTTTCTCATCTGTCTTTCAGCTGTGCCTCTGTTCATTAAGTTTTAGTGTTTCATAGTTAAGATCCTATTAAACATAAATGGTAGAGGTCACTCATTCATGGGAATGCATCTATGAATAGAGAAGGGACTCTTGGTCTGACTCGTCAATGGTTTTATCAGCAATGCTATTAATTCCTTATATGGACAAATGCAAAGGCTGATGGAATACATCATTCAGAAGACATTTTTACTGTTATGGGCTAAACTCACTAGTTTTTCTTTCAGTTGAGCAGAATGCAGAACAACACGGAGGTATTTAAAAGATGGGTTAACACAGTGCTAACTGACATGGTTTAGTGATGTTTTTTTATCAGAGTGAGGTTGATGGTTGGACTAAGTAATCTTAAAGGTCCCTTCCAACCTAGACAATTCTATGATTCTAGGAAGTAAGAATAAAGACTCTTTCTTTGTTCAAACAAATAAAACCAAAGACTATACCAGAAGAGCATTCTGGTTGAGAGTGCACACTTCCAAAGAGAGGAGAAACAGAGTCATCACTTCAAAGGATGACTAGGAAGTAAAGAAAGTTAAAGGATGGCTACAGCTCTCTGTGAAGATACTCATAAATGGGAAAGAGATCTGATTATGGAAAATTTTTGAGGCTGATGGACATGGACCAAGTGTGATGCAAAAGGTGAAAACTGAAGCTAGACAAATCTGGAAAATAAAATTAAATTTTAGAAAATTTAAATATTAGTGGTGATCTCCTCATTGTTTTGGGGTGGTTTTTTTGGTTAAAAAAAATAATCGTATTTGAAACAAATTTTGATCCAGTCTCTGTGGAAAAAAGACCCCTGCCTAAAGAAGGTCAGCTTAGAAGATTACTGTGATCATCTATGGATTTTAAAAACCACTATTTTTTGCAGATGGAAAGAAAGAGCACTATGTTGTTCTCCTCTCATCTCACAGGTTGTTTGCAGGGTTACTTTCATTGTCATTAAAAGCGGGAAATATAACTGTAAAAACATTAATATGGAACTCAGTTCTGCAGCAATTCTGACATGTTCTGGCAAATTCCAGAGGTTCTAACAATGCTTCCAACACCACCTAACTTCTAACAAATGAATTCAAGATCCATCAGTTTTTCAGGATTAAGTCTTCTTTTGCCTATGTTGTCCTTCAGCAAAGCTCCATTCAAATCTGTATTTAATCAGATGATCATCATTTAGCACTATGCTAAATGTCCAAGTGATTAAAATACCTGAATAATTGAAGGGATTCCTAATGGAATAATTACAGTAATGTTATTTAGTATATCCCTCTTTTCATAGCTTTAGGCAGTATCAACTGGTTCAAATTAATAAACGATCTCATAGATCAGATGGTTTTCTGGCACCTACAGTTCAGTACTTGGAAGCTCTTGGTTAGGAAGACAGTCATAAACACTGCAAATAATAATGAGATTTTTGACCTTCCAGTGTCATGTAAATTGATGTGTGCCTGACACAGGCAGACTTAGCTGCTAAACTCATAAGCTTTCGGCTTTTGTCATTGTCCCCATCCTGTAATTGGATGTGTTAACTCTAAAGGAGACTAAAACAGAAGATTTAAAACAGGGAGCAGTTAGGAAAAAATGAATACTCCTTTTCAATACTATACACGTTTCTATTTCTCGTAAAAGAAAAATAATTGTGATTTTTCAGATACGTAATTTATATCAAACGAGGTTGTATACCATGTCCTGGCACTTAATGTATATAGATTTATAATAAAGTTTATTCTCCAGTACCTAGAATTCCAGACTGTAAAAGTCAGGTCCAATTAATCAGAAATGGGCATTCATACCACTTTATTTGACACTTATTTTTGTCCATGTTTTGCTCCTGATAGGCTGATTTTCTTTCTATCTCTTTTATTCTGACTTCTATTCATTTTTCATTCATTTATGGCAGTTCCTAGTTTTCAGTAATTGGGGTCCACCAGCTGAAATATTGTGATTCTCACATTTCAGTATAGCCACTTTCTGCCATACACTGTGGCAGAAATAATTCTATTTTCTCTTTTGCAATGAAAACTGAGCAAAATTTAACAGCAGTTTGGGAAGCTAAACTGAGTTGGTTAAGCACCTTTGTTATCACAGAATCATAGAATGGTTTGAGTTGGAAGGGACCTTAAAGACCACTGGGTTGCCTACCATGGGCAGGGACACTTCCCACTAGACCAGGTTGATCAAAGTCCCATCCAGACTGGTCGCAGACACCCACAGGAATGGGGCGTCCACAGCTTCTCTGGGCAACACGGGCCAGCATCTCACCACCCCTATAATGAAAAATTTCTTCATAATATCTAATTTAAATCTCCCCTCTTCCAGTTTAGAACCATTACCCCTTGTCCTATTGCTCCACTCCCTGATCAAGAGCCTCTACCCATCTCTCCTGTACCCACCTTTAGATACCAGAAGGGGCTACAAGGTCTCCCCAGAGCCTTCTCTTCTGGCTGAACAGCCCCAAGTCTCTTAGCCTGTCTTCACAGGAGAGGTGCTCCAGCCTTCTGAGCATCTTTGTGGTTCCCGATAAGGAGCAACTCAGAAGCACTTGGTCTGTATGTTCATGTCAGGTATTACCAGCAGAATGGTGCCACAAGCCCATACCCATAGACTCTGTTGATACTCCTACATACTGCAGTACAGTTAAGTGCTACATCAATACCTGTATATATTAAACAATAATACCGAAAATTCTTTCAATAGACTCAAAATCCCAGCTGTGATTCTACAAAGAGAGATGGAGATTGAAATAGGGACAGGATGAAGGAGACTGAGAAGGAATGGGAAATGAAAAGAAATGTTGCTCCAATTAGGATACCCTGTCTTTCTTTTTGAATTGAAAATTCAGTTTGTGGTGCAAAATAAATAAGAATGACAGCTAAAGATTCAGCACTTGTGGCATTATAAAATTCCTGATTTAATTTCCCCATATTAAAAAATTTGTAACAGGAAACACTGCCAGCCCATGTAATTAAAACAATAGTTGTCCCACTGCTCCCCAAACTCTTCTGTTGTTGCGTTCTCTTTTACAAAGAGAAGTGCTATGAGTTCAGCCTGTAATTTGAGAAAGTAATACTTTGCAGAAGGATGAGAAGGTGATTTAAGATCCAGATACTTTTCCCAGACGTAACTAAGAATCCTCTGGGGTTCTGATATCTTTGGGTTAATTTATAAGGGATAACTTAGTGAAGTACCATGGCGTTTCTGAGTCATTATTATTGACCGAGTCATTATCACAAACAAATTCTAATTTAGGCAACTGTATTTTGCTTTCCTATATTCCTCTATTTCCTATATATTCCTGTATTTCTTATATTTGACAATTCTTGGCAACTATACCGTAGTTCTGCAGAAGGTTCTCTTCATACAACTATGACATATCCAAGGGGACAGCTTGTTATTTAATGTCTCTATAATAATCCCAGAAAGCAATATTTTATTATGTATGAACTTTTAGTGCAAGGATGAAAAACACAGTAACTCCGTTCATTTTCATGAGGCACTACATTAATTTTCACCTTACCATATTAACACACACTACCTTCTACTAATTTAAAATGGCCAAGTTAATCTAAAAAGAGGAAACACTCGCACTACTGAATAATCTCCAACTTCACTAAATGCCTGTCAAAATGCTACATGTTCTCATTTCCATTTTAAGTGATATACTAAAAAATGAGTATACACAGAATTTTATAACATGACAAATTACTTCTTTCCAGATACTAATTACAGACAAAACAATGCACTTATTGTATAACGACTCTGTGTTAAGGGATTGTGTCAGAAGATTTTCAGAGGGTTTTTTCCACGTAAAAACCACAAAGTTAAAAACATCACTGCACACACTAACTCATCTGCAGAGATTTATAAATTGAACAGTTTTTCAGAGCGGTAGCAAATGAAGTTTTTATATTGGGAGGAAATGCCTATCTGAATAAGAGAAAAACCTCAAAAATTGCTGTGTTAGAGGGAAGTAAAGAGCAGAGAAGCCATCTGAATTTTGGCACCCAATTTCCTTTGTTAAATTGAGTGGGTAAATTCCAATTCAGTCTATAGTCCTGCAGAGAGATGCCCCATCAGAGGCTGATGCAGAATTCCTTGGTGTTCTGCCCTGAGCTGCCCTCTTCTGGCAACGTTTTCGACCTGATTTAGTGCCTAAAGCTAGGCAGTGCGAATGTATTTTGCTTATGTCCATTCGATTTCTATCAACTCCTTGCGTTCATAGGCACTGTGGGCTCATGAAATGCAGAAGAGCCATAAAAGTGAAAATTATAGTACTAGCCATGCAATGGAAGCCATTAAAAAGCCATTATCTATCAATAGTTGATGCACACTAGTTACTTCTAATGCCCTATTACACGGGTGTTTGTGAGTGAAGAGGGCAAGCAGGATGGGGTAACTCAAACAACGATACCTCAGGGTGGTGAGGGCTGACAGTGCTAATCCTTTATGGCAACCACAATATGGTAACTGAGCAATAGCATTTATAATCTGCCAAAAAAAAAGAAAGAAAGAAAAAAAAGACTAGGAGAAAGTTCTACACTGTTTCAGGACTGGTCTGAAGTGGACTGCAAATTCATTTTTCAGAAGGCACCTTAAATGCTTAAAATGCTCCTGCCTAGAGGCTGTTGCCCCCTACTGTATTACAGAAGTACCTCATGGGTCCAGGACATGACGTACGACGCAAACACATTTTAAGAAATGTTTTTTTTTCCTCTGAACCATAATACAAACAGGCAAGACGAAGACCAGGGAGAAGGATGCATCCGTTTGTCTCCATTTGACAGATGGGGAATGGAAGCCCAGCGAGAGCGAGTGATGTGCCTGAGGCAGCGTGTGGTAGAGCCAGGAATTTGACCTAGACAGCTTGAGTTCCAGACCAATGCCTTCTCTCATTAATATCTGCTTCTTTATTCATTTTTTTTTCACCATAATCTAGCCAGTAAAGGAGTGCTGCTTGTCCCAGCTTTAACAGGATCATATTCTTAGAATGATATACAGGAGTCAGTAACTTCAAAAATCGGACAATAAATTTTAGGCTGTATTGATTTTACCTTCTTCTCTCAGCTCCATGTTCTTTAAACCATCTCCAGTAATTTGATTCAAGCTTTGCAAGGAAGTCCTTTGAGAGCACATGAAACAGTATTTCAGTTAAACCACTAATGTGATTTTTCATCAATCAAATATTAAATACTTGAGGAGAAAATAAACTTGAACTATGAGCGAAGCTTCTGGCGGCAGCTCAGAAAAGATGCACATCTGTGCAGCTCTGCAAATAGACAACAGATCCACTTTTGAGTCCCAATACTGAGTGATTAGGTTTCGGGTATCATCCATCCAGCTTCAGAAGCGTGAGAAATGAAAACAGCTGTAAATATGGCTAAAACAAAAATACTGTCTTCGACAAGAGAGCTGCAGACAGTGTTTGCACGAGAGATTTCTTTACCGTTTGTTGCAAGGCAAAAATCACAGATATGAAGAGTAATGGCCAAATTTCAAAGAGTTCAGGGAATCATTACTTTCCTAAGTTCTATGCCTGTACAATGCAATGATTTACATATCTGTGAGCTTCTTTTCATCAACAGAGAGAGATTTTAAAAATGAATAAAGTAAAAAAAATCCATGTGGCAAATATTCAGTTGATAGTAAACTGCAGAACTGGGGGAGTGAGGAAACAAAACTCCCTTAATAAACACTAGACTAGCTCATGATTTAACACTGTGTAAAATTTCCCAGGAAATTAATGTTATAGGATGCACTAAAAATGAGGCCAAACTATTTTTTGTTTTAAGAATAATATTGTTTCTCTGAGCCTTGGGAAATGCACAGTACACCCTGAAGCCCTGCTTCTGGGATAACTGCAAAATGATATCCTCCTCTGAAAAAAAAAGCAGTGATGGAAGCAGCAGGGCAAATGAGGCTGCAAAAATAGCGAGGTTACACGATCACCTGGGAGCCTATTGATTTTCATAAGCAAGTCCTCAAAATTTGGTCATATTTACTGCAAGCTAATTATCCACACCACTCAGTATACAGAAAGACAAAGCATTACCATTGCAAAAGCAATCAAGACCCTTTGAAAATAATATCATAAATGCAGGTTCGGCATATACACTACAAAAGGTGAGCAAATTTATACTGGAAATAAAAAATGTGAGAGGAAGCAACCTGATAATAAAGCCCCCAAAATGTGAGGAAAAAGTAATCATCTCCTACCTTCTAATTTTATTACAGCCGAAAGAGGCCTTGTGGCAAAAAATGTCAATTCCAAAGCCGTAGCTTTGTCACTCTGACACTTCTTATAAAAACCAAAAATGAATTTTGAGGCTAGTTCATGCACCAGACTAGGGAACCGGAGTGAGAGACTGAGTGAAGAGAAATGCTGGTACAATAATTGGTTGCAAGAAGTATTTATCAAAACTTTTGGACAATTTGCAGAGAACAATTATCCATGAATAAAAGCACCTCCTGCCTAGACAGCTCAAAAATAGGAAAACAAGTACCATCAGAATATCATTCACTGTTTTGGGGGGGAGCTTTTTTCCTCTAACAATGAATGCACTAAGAACCATACAACCTTCCTTCCCTGATGTGGGAGGAAATCAACATATATATTCTTGTCTCTCAAACTACTCTTATTGCTGTCATACTTCTACCCTGCTTGCAAAGATGATTTGTTTCCTGGTGTACTTGAGTATTCAAAGTTGGGCAGATGAACCAGTTTTACTGCTAGGCTGCCTGTGTGGTCAGAGGGAAGTCCACAAGAGAAGTGTGGGCATAAATAATTGATCCTTCCAGCCTATTACCAATAAAAAATCTTGATTATCTCCTCAAAATTTTGGGGCTTACAGTTGGAGAGTTCTAAGCAGAGCACTACTTGTTTCCCTGCTAAACAGCTGGGTCTCGCATGAGCTTAAACCAGGTGACACTGAGACCGTGCAGAATCAAACCTTTTCTGCACAGGTAGAGAGGGTAGCTCCTCCCAACCCAGACCTGTTTCCACTGTGAAACTCTCAAGTATTCAGTGACCTTTCTTTTCTAGACAAGTCTCAACTTTCTGTCTTCATGGCACATCAAAGCTTCTTTCTACTAATAAGGAAAATTTTCTCCCTCCCCACACTTCATGAGGAAGGCTGAACGGTTCTCTCCTTCATAAAACAGTTTCATCCTAATGCAATCAGAATTTAAGAAAGTTCTAAGTAGGAATGAAACATCTGCAGATAAGCATTATAGTTCATCACTTGCAGCAGCAGATATAGTTGGTTACTGGAATTTGAAAATAGAAAATGTAATGATAACATTTTAGATGAAAGTAATTCCACTGGAATAATTATATAGGACTGAGCTCATTATGTTACAAGGTAGTTTTAACATCTGAGCCATTTAAAAATATATGCTGACTAGTATTGAAGTCAAAGTCTTCCTCAGATACAATATGGAAAGCATATTAAACAAATGCTCTGAAAGTATCTGTGTGAATACACAGTCTGTTTGTAATCTGGTCAAGCACAAAGTTAACATAAGGGGGAAAAATGATGGTTTATTCTATTGCACTCATAAGGTCACAAAAAATTCAAGTGGGAAGTATTAAATCAAAATACACTAAGGAAACTTTAATCGCACTTTGGACTAAGAGTAAAATATTAAAGAATTATTACTTCAGTTAATGGAAAAAGATATCAGTCTTCTCATGTTATCAGCTCTGTCAATGTGCAAGACTGGTACTGATTATATCAGAAATACATAACTTTTCATACAAGTGCTTTTGGAAGGTATTGAATTCAAGTGTTACACTACAGTTAAGACTTCTGATTCTTAATGTTTATTTAACTCAACCACCAGTTTAATGGGGGTGAGTGGGGTGTGTCAGTTTTAAGCAACTGCATAGCTCTTGATGATGTTAACGAATTTAAGATGTCGTATATTTTGCATAGTTTACAACACTATGGAAATAACATTTAATCCTTTTCTGTTAAGCGTAAAACATCTCAGAATCAGATCCAAAGGAATCCTCTCTGATCTTAAAGCTGTTCCTCTCCTCTGAGGCTTCGTGGGAAATCCTTTTACACCGTCCAGTGTGGAAGGTTATCACAAGCGTTGTAACGGCTTTGATTCAATAAAATATCTGTACGTAGAAATCCCCTTTGACTCCAGGATTTCACAAATACTTAATCCCCACAGAGGACAGTCTAACAGGAGCACTTTTCTTTCTAATTGCAGCCCTAGGTAAAGTGAAACGGTGTGTGAACATTCTCTTCATGACTCTTCAACACATGTTAATAAAGTGGGTTTATTTGAAAACAGATTGATTTTATGTACTTCGGGAACTGCAGTCCTAAGGTACCTAGAAAACCTGCAAAGATGGGAACCAAACAGGAGGACACGTTTTGCTTTTGCGTATCATCGGTTCTGAGCAGAGAAAACTTCTGAACCATAATTAGCACTCAGTTAACTTTGCGCCAGCCACCTGATGCTGGCACATAAAAAAATATCTCCTCTTAAGAAAGTGATAAAGGGAGAGAGGTGGGTTTAAAGCTGCTTAGAATACTTATAAAAATTAAAAAGTAAAGTTCAAAGAAAAACCATTTGCATGAACTCCAGCAGAGAACATTATGAAAAGCTATTCATATGCTGTGCACTGGACAGCTACTGAATTCTCTCTCTTAATTTGCACTCGAATTACTAAAGCAGTGAGACTCAAAATAAGAAGGTGAAAGATATATAGGAATCTATTGCTTTAAAACAATCCAGTGCATTGATATGGGCAGATGGTAACAGGAAATCTGAGAGCTAAGCAGCGAAGTCTTCTCATTTGTGATCTGAAGTGGCTTTTCTGGTTTCTTGGAAGCCACCTCCAGCAGTTCTCTCACTGTCTTTAAATAGTTTTGAGACTCAGATCTTTGGCTCTAAGGGAGCTCTGGAAACTAAATCTCTTTCCTTTCAGAGGTTAAAAGATTATTTTTTTTCCTTTTGTTTGCATGTCATAGCACTAGACATCTCCTTCACCTTTTCTAAGAAGTCGAGTAGCTTTTGTTCTTCTTCATCTAGACCGTATTTTTACCCTTTTTCTATATTTGCATATAACAGAATAGGGGTATTTTGTTCTACAGGCATTACAGAATGAAACAACCATTTATGTGGTAGTACATTCCACAAAGTTTGGATTTTACTTGCACAGGAAATAAATCCACATTTCTTTATCCCAGGTACAGATTCAAATATGTATATATTCAACAATATTTCTCCAACAATATTAGAAAAAAAAATCAATAATATTGGAAAAATATCCAATACTTGTATATCTGCTATGCCTATTTTTATTAAAATATATTAACTATCTATAAAAATAAAATTGGAACATCTCTGAATACAAGTACTTGCGCTATTTAAAAATGTTGCATTTAAAAAGCCCCATCTTGGGTTTCACATCTAATTTGCTGCCCATTTTTGATCAACACTTCTTAGAATAAAAGTGCAGTAACTATCTACTCATTTATTAACTTGTTATTTGTGCCATTTATTAGAAAGTCTTTGAAGTTTTTTAGTATTTTGAGAGTAAAATTACCAAATTCTTTTTATGTCCATTTTAATTTCTGGTTAACTAAAAACATATCTAGTTGGAAACAAAGGCACAAATGCACCATTGAATCTTCTGATGTCAGCAATCCTGCTATATTTAACAGCCCCAAAATATGCCACACCAGATTTTTTTATACATAAAATCTGGTGTATACATAAATATATATATATATAAAAATACATAAAACTATGTATTACCATTTTTAAACAATCCTGAATGTCATTCAAAAACTCAGAATCACCTAGGTTGGAAGGGACCTTTTAAGATCATCTAGCCCAACCAATGGGAAAAAAAAATAAAATAATAAAAACCCAACAACCATAAACAACACACCACACCACCCAACACTAAGCCATATCCTTGAGCACGAAGTCAGCTTCTCTCTTGAATACCTCCAGGGATGGTGCCTCAACCACCTCCCTGGGCAGCCCATTCTAATACCTGATAACCCTTTCAGTAAAGAAATATTTTCTAATATCTGATGTTTTAAATAATAATTGGGATAAAAATATGCAAAAGTATTAAATACATTTCTAAAGCCCACAAATTCTCTAAACCCTTCATTAATAAATTAGAAAATAAGGTGTTTAGGAAGGTATTTTCATTTACTGAAAGGTCATCAGTAAATGCTGGTGCTCTTCAGAAATCACTGCTAAAAGACCGTGTCAGGGTTATCACACCTTTTTAAGCAATGGACGTCTCCAAGAGGTGTCCAGATCCTTCCCCAGGCTACTTAATACAATGAAAAAATTCAACAAAGGGATAATTTCACTCTGCAAGAGAGCTAGAAAAGCATTGTAGAAGAAGCTTCTTTTGATTCAGCATTTTTGCTTTCTTGAGGCATCCATCTAATGGAAGCTACAGCCACTAATGATAACAATGGAATCACTTTTTTTTTTTTTTTTAATTGGATTTTATGATCATTACCAGTCAGATGAAACTAGCACAGTAAAATTTTGTCATCTGAAGAGGATCTGCACTGTGGTACTGATGCTTTGCAGTAAGTCTCTTTCCCAGCTGTGGCATGAAGCTTGGGAATGGAAGAGGAGCACATAGAGCAGGCAGTTTCTTCTGTGGCAGTTTCTTCCACACAATGGTGTGGAAGAGCATGGATTTTGCCATGGAAATCACCAGAGCCTTTGAGAAGCCCCCAGCAGCTGGAATTAAAAACTGCAGGTAAAAAAAAAAAAAAACTTGGGTTGCAGCTTTTAGCTTCTCCCCGCAGGCTCTCAGCCCTGAATTTTGTGTAAACCTTAAAGCATCTGCTTGACTGAAAAAAAGGTTCAGATGAGTTCTGGTGTGAACTGTGACTTTCTTATTAGCAAATTTAGCATCCTTTCAAAATAATCTACGTTGCTGTGGCTCAGTTAACACATTAAGAGTTCTCTTAAACTGTGGTTCTTCCCGGTGAACTGTATGAACGGGGCAGAATCTTTTTTTCTTTGCTGTGTCCAAAAAACATCCAAAGCAGAGGGGAAACATCAGATGATTTTAGTATTTGAGCCAAACCAGCGTATTGAAGTGTAATCACAAAATTATGTCAATTATGGTCTTTTCTTACTTCTGTGACATTTCAGCATAGTCCTTTCCTGCTGTAAAGCACATATTTAATACTCTTCTTGTGAGTCTTCAAAAGAATCAGGCAAAGAAATTACAGTAGTTGTAGGAACAGAGGTTGACATTACAGGTAATTTATCTTCAAAACAGGTCAAGGCAAACACCAGTTCCTTTATACAGAGGGCTGAACTTGCCACAACTATAAAAATAATACTGGGCCCAGTAGAGATAAAATCATGTGTTGTGAACGAATGGTATTCAAATGGCCAGAGGGGTTTCTTAAGAGGCAAAATGAGACAGCAAGATTTTTTTCATTCCCTTAAAAATAACCGGTTGGTCTTAAAGCTATGATTTGACCAGTAAAAAATTGGTGATTTATTTCTTCCTTATGTTAAATCATTCTGCAGTCTGAAAACCTTTAATATGGCAAAGAACAAACATTTCTCTGCCACACTTGCCAAACCCCTTTATACTTGTACAATGTCCTGCTGAATGTCTCCATCATAAAACAAAACATGCAAACTCTTCTGTTACTCTTGCCAGTATGATCTTTACTTTATTGGAAATTCATCTCACGAAACAGCTCATAATCTCAGAATTTACTCTCAATCTTCTTTTTATAGAAGGAAAAATCACAGGAGAATTTTGGACTCTGTAGTGCACTTTGAACAGTACAATTTTATTTTAGAACAACAGCTACTCTCTGCAGAACCCTTGAAATTTGATGTCAGCGAAAAAGAGTCATTATACTTGAAGATTTACACAGAGAGAAGGATTCAGAGTACTGCTCTGCCTACCAGTGCCTACAGACTTTCTTTTCTTTTCTTTTTTTTTTTTTTTGCTGTTTAAGTAAACTATTGACATTAAAAATAGGAAAGAAAAAGTCTCTAAAAATTGAATTAATCATCAAGGGAAGCTCAGTGCCATAATGCCACTGAAAGTGAGTCACCCTTACCTAAATTACCCTGTTAAAGGTTGCTGAACTGTATCCAGCTTTAGTAAGTTGAGCTTTGCAAGTCCTCGGGGGTGCAGAACTCTTAAAGGAATCCATGAGAGATCTATGAATATAGAATTTGTAAGGGCAGGACCTACCATCGGTATTTGATTAGTTTTGTTGAAGGTTGAATCATAATTTGAGCAGAACAGCAATGCATTTGGGTTATTCCATCTCACATGCTGCCCACATTTATTGCTTATATGGTGCCCTAAACTTTGCTAGCCTTTAGAATGAAACTTCTTACACTCCATTTGCAGAAGGATCAACCAGGCAGCCAGGTAACTGACACCACCAAATGCCCCTCATTAAACATAGACTGTGCAGCATCAGACTTATTCTCTTTCTGCTCGTTTTCTCCATTCCTCTTAAAGGGAAATATGTACAGTCCAAATAAATTGCTGGATCCAGTTTTTAAAGACTAAGGCACACAGATAGCTGGTTGTTGCAACCATGTAAGAAAGCACTTCTGATCAAAAACCACTGGCAAAGATGGGTAGCTAGACAGGCTCTGTGCCTTCCTTTCTTCTCCACCATTCAATTATTTTTTTCTCTTTTCCCTTTTAAATACAGATCTATTAAGGCTTGATGCAATGTGTCCTCATATCAGAGATATTTAAGTGTACAGAAAGGGAAAGAAAAATCAAAATTATCCCTTGTTTCAAAAGTTTAAAAGTGCTTTAAGCAGGTGTTTATAGCATTCATTTCAACATGTCTCTATGTATCTGGATTAAAAGATAGAAGAGCTATTATAAAATAATCACATAAAACGACAAGAAGTAGCTCTTCAGTAAAAACAATTTAACATACAAGTGCTTCCACTATTACTAGTTATCAGAATCTTTTCTGAGCTGAACTGCAAATTAATCCCAGCATAGTATCCAAACCTGCTATCATCCACATTAAAATAATTACCGGCTCATTAGCAAAAACCTTCAGTTTTAATAAACAAGACATTTTCCAAAAAAAGAAAGAAAAAGTATGCTATCAACTTTCAGTACAAATCATGTCTCAAGCTGAAAAGCTAAACTTGGTTGCAAGACAGGAGAATATGAAAAGAATAAATTACTTCAATCGCTCTCTACTGAAAATCACTGTCAGTTCACTACTTCCAGAGCTTTATAACAGCATTTAAGTGGTTTGAGTTCCTAAAGGTGATGCCCACATACAACACTTAGCACTAGCTTTAATTAAGGTTTCATGTATCCCCAGGTTGCCCCAAGCTAGTATTAACAGTCATCTGATTTAATGAATGCAGAAACCATGGCCTTGAACAGGCTCTACATTAATTTGGTAAAAGGTATCAAAGTAAAGTAACAAGACTTTTCTAAATGTTCTTTTTCTTGCAGTCGAGAGAAAGGATTTCCACCTTCAGAAGTGATGATCATGCCTTGGATCTTGAAAGAGCCAAGCAACGGTGCAAGCTCTCTTCTGATCAAAAATACCTTTAATTTTAATTCCTGATTATTTTCTAGCATGAATTCAGTCAGATTTTACAATTTACCTCTTCCATGGATGACTCCACACCTTTGAATAAAAGTGGTAATAGCAAAGGACTTCCAAAGATCCACATCTCCACTTTGTGGTGCCTTAGTAGGGTTTTCCAGAAACAAGTAATAATATAATTATACTCAACTCAGGCCTCTGCAATTCCACATACAGTGTCCTGTGTGGTTATGAATTCGTGAGTTGGATTATGCCACCTGTCCCAGGCAATTGTATTACTCCCTGGAAAATCCTAACAGTGCTTCCTCTGCCTATTGCCATAAACTTCTTGGGACTTCACCAAGCAGCCCCACAGAGGTCTGTGCTGCAGATACAGCGTGTTCCAACAAGCTGGGGCTTGTCAGCTTGGGGAGAAGCTGCTTTTCAGATAGCCTCCCTCTCCCTGGGAGATTTGGGCAGTAAATGCCATTTTCCTTTGCTAGTGTGGAAAGGGATGAACATGATCATAATGTAGGTAAACAGTTTTCACGATCAAAATAAGAGATCAGGGAAAAGACTGTAGCATTCTGAGCAAAGTTCATGTCTACAAAATTGAATGGATACTTATGGTGGTCAATTATTTTATCTTTTTTAGCCAAAAAAGTACTATCCGATTAACAAATCTAGTACATGGCATATACTAAAAAGCTTAGCATACTACCTGCAATATTTTCTGAAACTCCTTTTTGTAGTTTTAATTCTTATAATATTTGGTGGTTTATTTGAGGCCCAGTTCTATGTACCAATGTTTTAGTATACGAAAATCCCAACTTTCATTTTTTAAAACTAAGGATCTTGTTCTTATTTGCACTTGGATAAAATAGGATTTTTTTTGTAAGCAAGCTGCTAATAAATAAATTGAATTCACTGAATGTATATCACCCCTCTACTAAAATAAGTGGTATAGCATTTACAAGTTCTAACTGAATATTTTTTCATCATGGAAAGATACTTTGACCAAATGTGGCACTTTAGTATAAGGCACACAGGTCTTAAGACATTTATTGAAGTCTGTCTTGCCTTCTGTTAGAGAGTTAATGTGCCCCCATCGGGACCATTCCAGGGTACTAAAGTCTTTATAAATTCCCATGAGTTTATAAAATCCGATGGATAATTTTCTTATATGTGCTTTCAAGACAAAATATAATCTGATTTAGGAGGCTGGTTTTTTTTGTTGGCCGGGGCTTTTTCCCATTATTTTTAGCCATGTAACAAATGCTTGCAAACAAGGTTAAGCTGATACTGTGTTTTAAGAACTAACAAGTCTCTGTGCAATACCAGTCCTATTTACAAGAAAAGAGAGTTCTGAAAAGTATGAACTTTTCAGTTCATGCTCTTCCCTCCAACATTTTAATGGGGTTTTTATTAACACAATAGTTTTTAGCAAGAAAATTTAAGAACTAAAGGTTCTCTTTTTCATCAGTCTTAAAAAAGAAAACAAGAGAAAACCATACTCATGATATCAAATATTAAATAAGGCCTTAAGAGAGACTAACTTTAGGTTAAAATTTCCTGCATTTTCAAATAAGGACAAAGAGAAAAACACACTACTACCATTCTAAAGTACTAGCTCTGGCTTATATTATGATACAATCAGAAAATATTTTTCCTTTTAAAAATGGCTAATATTGACCTGAGCTCAGCTGTGCAGCTCCCTGTGTTCTAGTAAATGCAAAATTCTTCAGCTTGGCTGGAGACATCTTCTCTATGCAAGTTAATACACACTCTTCTAGCATCTGCTCTGGTTGCAGTTCTTAAGTGGGTCATTATGTAATATCTCGATGCTGCTGCTGCTGCTGTGGGCTATAACACAATAAGGAACTTTCAAAAAATCACTAATCAAAGAGAAAAATGTAAGAGAGCTCCAGAACCCCTAAATTGGTTTACATTTTCCCTGGGAAAAGACGACAGCTTAGTGTGCATCTCAGACTTAGGTTTTGAAAACTCCTCCAAAACCTAGTATGAACAGATATACCTATTTTACCCTGCCTGACCTATTCAGTTCATTTAGAGATACAAGATAATCAAGTAAGTACCATAAACACAGACACAGTGAAAGAGAAAACAACAATACTTTCATTTTCTTGCATCCTCTATGTGCATATGCACACAGATCCAAGATTTTCACGCTGTGCACCTCAAACCTCCAGCTATGGACGCTCACCGAGGCTGCTGAAGGGTCTTCACAAAAACAAGAGACCAACAAGGTTGAATAGACAGACCAAGAGCTCTGGAGAACTGGCAAAAAAGGACAGATCTCATTCTACAAGGGTTCTACATACAAAACTAACAAGAGTCCTAACAGATACAGGAATTACACTGATGCAAGAGTTTACTCTTAAATTAGCTGCAGCTAGATCATGGCAACAGTATGTAATGCTTGAACATCTTTGAATATGTTTTAAAGAAAACTGTTCTCTTTGGTGTATCTATGCATTGCTGCAATTGCACCTAAAACCATTCATTTCCAATCCATGAATGATTAGTTACATAGTGCATCTTACACTGCAGAAGCACTCTTCCAATTTAATAAATAACTACAGTTTTCCTTGTTGTTTGTTTAGAAATATTCATCCAGTTTTCTCTTCGCCTCAGTGAGGACCATCCCCAGAATAACTTTTAAATACATAACTATGCATAGAAATGTAAACAAAGATAAAAACGTAATATTCCTGAGATCCACAAGTATCCCTAGAAATTTAATTACAGATCATGTATCATACGGGCATTTAAAAAAAAACTGTTGTTCATTTCAGTCACAGCATCACAGAATGATTGAGGTGGGATGGATACCCAGAGGTCATCAGATCCATATTTGAGCAGGGCCACCTAAAGGAGGTTGCCCAGAACCATGCCAAGGTGCCTTCTAAATATATCTAGGGATAGACACTCCACACCCTCTCTGAGCACCCTCACGTTAAAAAAGTGTTTCTTAATGTTCAGAAGGAACCTTCTGTATCTCAGTTTGTGCCTGTTGCCTCTGGTCCTGTCACTGGGCACCCCTGGAAAGAGCCTGGCTCCATCCTCTCAGCATTCTTCCTTCAGGTACTGGTCTACATCAATGAGATCCTTCTCATCTCCAGGCCAAACAGTCCCAGCTCTCTCAGTCTTTCCTCAAAGGAGAGGAAATGAATACAGAAGATAAGGAATGAAGACTTCAGGATTTTAAAACATTTCTTGTAGTAGGCTGAGATGGCACTTACATGAGCTAAGAATAAACCTGGTAGCTGCGTCATCTCTGAAATAATTGGATTTAGAATCAATTTAGCAATATTTAAAAGAAGCATAATCACTCTGAAGATAAACTTGATTCCTTAAGACTGCAAGATGCTGCAAGGTGTAGTTTTTGAGCTTGAAAATAAGACAAAGATGAAATTAAGTTAATTTGGCTTTGTGGCCATTTCTATAGCAAGCGGGGGTAATATTAGATTGCATAGACAGGGTGTGCAAGGAAAGCCCTACCCGATTGGTATGATCAAACTCTAAGTAAATTTACAGACATTCTTAAAATATTCAGTGAGCTGTGCTTTGGCAAAGTATTCAAAGAATCATAGAATGGTTAGAGTTGGAAGGGACCTTAAAGATCATGGAGTTCCAACACCCCTGCCATGGGCAGGGACACCTCCCACCAGACCAGGTTGCTTAAAGTATTTGAAAAGTTCCAATTCTGGCACCATAAGAAACTAATGCAATTTGTAAAATTAGACGACCTTCACACAGATTTATACTCTTTGCAGTGCTATTGACTTAATTTTCTCTCTGGGTTTTAACTGACTTTGTATATTCTCTCTGGACAAGTAATTGCATCCTGAAACAGAAATTACAAAGATTTCCCAGGGTGGGTCTGCATCATGTACAATGTAGGTACCTGCCATACAGAACGCAGTCTGCCATACACCCGACCTAAGAGGGCGTATTTTTAAGTCCAACATTGAAATTCTAGCACACATGTATTCTGCTTTTAAAACCTGTGATGTTTGTTTTTGAAACATTTTCCTATTCAGGAAGGCATTTAGGTGATGGGAGTATGAGTGTACTATGTTCTGCACATATGCTGTTCCACAGTCACATCTAAATGAGCAGCCCGAACGCACCCAATGAGAATTAATTGCAAATTGTCAACCAGACAAATAATATCAGCCACCAAATAGTGAGGAACCACATCTGCTCAATGTTGCTGATGCTTGGTGACGGGAATAAGATGTCAGGAAATTGTCTGACATAAGATTTAGCTCTAACAAGACACAATTCTGGTAAAATTAATATCTGCTCAGAATATTTTACTCTATTTTAGTAAATCCTTAATATACATAGGCCTAATCCTTAACAAACACCCCAAAAATATTAGGATGGTCCCTAACCGTGCCTCTATAAATTCCGTGAGATAGGAAGGATCAGAAATTTAATTCTGCAAAAAAGGTGAAACTGTAATTCAACAAACTCACCTAATGTCTAGGCCCCTGGAGAACAGGAGAGCTCCCACAGTGCTGTCTGACGCGCAGACATAGTGGCATTTCCATCCAGATCAGGATGAGCTTTCACAAGTCACCGAATAGTCCCCAGTTACCATGTCTTTGTTCACATCACAGGATGCACTTGGAATGCACAAATTGGATTCTTTTAGATGAAAGTTGGAAGATGTGCTCCAGAAGCTAACTTGATGCACTCCAACTATTAACAGGCATTTAGTCAACTGAACTAGACTAGAGTGAGTCTGAAATAAAACCCAGTAAAATTCTTATTCATTATTACCCAGTAACCCCATTTCACGCTGCAGGTCTGAGCTATTATTTCCCAAACAGCTTTCCAGTATCTGAAGAAAGCTACAGCAGAGCTGGAGAGGGACTCTTGGTCAGGAAGTCTAGTGATACAACAAGGGGTAACAGTTTTAAATTGGAAGATTTAAACAGTTTTAAATTGGAAGAGTTTTAAATTGGAAGATTTAAACAGTTTTAAATTGGAAGATTTAGATTAGACATCAGGAAGAAATTTTTTTCTGTGAGGGTGGTGAGGCACTGGAACAGGTTGCCCAGAGAAGTTGTGGCTGCCCCATCCCTGGAGGGGTTCAAGGCCAGGCTGGATGGGGCTTGGAGCAACCTGGTCTGGTGGGAGGTGTCCCTGCCCATGGCAGGGGGCTTGGAACTCGATGATCTTTAAGGTCCCTTCCAACTCTAACCATTCTATGAGTTTATGATTCTAAATTTAGGCATAGCTCAAATGCCTGGATTGATCTTCTTAAAAGATTTCTCAATTTCATTTCTGTACCACTTACAAACTATTCTTCAAGACTTCAGAAAGTGTTCAGTAATTTTATGTTAAGATGATGACAATTCCAATTTAAAAGCATTGTGAACCTATCATCCAATGAACAATGTAGTTCTCCTCAAAGTGCTATTAAAGGTACATGATTACTGGCTTAATAGCTTAATAAAAGACTAATGACTAGACTAACAAAAAGTTATACAGGAACAGGCACAACAAATAGAATTCGTTACCCACTTAATTTCCAGTCTAGGTCAACTGTCTGACAACACTGTTCTGAAGGAAAAGGGCAATGCTCAGCTGATACGCTTGCAGAACATTTAAAATACAATTCAAAGGGAGAATAAAGACTGTGAAGGCAAAGACATACAATTTATAAAAATACATTAGTTGTGATGAATGTTGACAAAGTAATTGTCGATCAAAACACTGTAAAGTTGCCAACGTATACAGAAAAGAAGATGACGTTATATCTACATATACAAATCAAGCATAACATTTTCCCAGCCAGGCCAAGACAAGGGATATTGAACGGTGTGAAGTCAGAGCGCTGGCTCTGTGCCTCTAGAGGACTGCCTGATAAAAGCCTCTGCCTGGGCTCGTTAAAATAGCTTTATCACATCTCACAACTGAATTCAAACACACAGTTTAATTTATTAACATCCACAGACAAGCTATCAAAGAAGTCTCCTGAAACTACAAGCTTAAAGAACCATATCCCTAAACTATCAAACTATAAAAATGAGTTTGGAAAAGATATATAATAAATCCTCTATGGTCATTTGTATGCAAGTGCCATTCTAATGGTGGTTTTAATCAGGCACTGGACAAAAGTTAAATACTTTTGGAGTACGTACACCAAAAATTACAACTAGAAAGGTTTAAGCTGGTACAAAAGCTAAAACATACGACATCGTTCTTGATTAAAGCCTCCTAGATACATCAGCCTTGAAAAATGAGAGAGAAATGAGCATACCCTATTTTATCATTATAATAACATTTGGTAAAGACACTCATATAAAGCAGAGGCACATCTTTTCAAGTGTGAGATGGTACAGCACTGATAAAAATAATCTGAATAAGAAGTGTTTGAAACTTCAAAAGCTTTGCTATTGCCTGTGACATTGACTTTTCATGTTAAAAAAATGTTTAAAGTAACTGTCTTCAGTTTTTATTTATGGAAGAGAGAACTAAGATGTTCATGCTACATATCAAATGTTCAAGAGCTAAAATATCCTTAGAAAAGATACAGTTCATAAAAAGGTCACTGACAAAGTTCCCTCCTTATTTCTGTAATTCCTTTCTGAAGATCCAAATCCAATAGCTGGAAAGCTGTGCAAATTGAAGCTATACTTATCTATTTTATTTATTTGGAATTTCTGTTCAGATCATCAAAGAGACAAATTTTGAAGGCCCTTGAGGATCCCTGCAGTCTTTCATCAAGCTTCCCATAGAAATGAGGTAAAGTTGAGGGCTGTTATTTCTTGTAAGACAATGGTTCCTACCCCACCCTAAATTCTTGAGAGATGCTTCATCCAAAGGCAAAAGATCTGCTGCACTGCAAGGATGTAACCTACCCTACAGCGATTGCCCCTTGGACCCAAGAGGAACCAGGAGCTGCTAATCTCGCCTCCAAGGAAGCAATAGCTCCTACAGAGGTCTTGTAGGATGGGAAGAATTATCACAGAATCATAGAATGGTTAAAGTTGGAAGGGATCTTAAAGATCATCGTGTTCCAACCCACCTACCATGGGCAGGGACACCTCCCACTAGACCGGGTTTCTCAAAGCCCCATCCAGCCTGGCCTTGAACACCTCCAGGGATGGGGCAGCCACAGCTTCTCTGGGCAACCTGTGCCAGTGTCTCACCATGCTCACAAGCAAGAATTTTCTCCTAATATCTGATCTAAACTTCCGTCTTTCAGTTTAAAAGCATTACAGCTCATCCTGTTGCTCCACTCCCTGATAAAGAGTCTCTTCCCATCTCTCCTGTAACCACCTTTAGGTACTGGAAGGCCATTATAAGGTTTCCCCGGAGCCTTCTCCAGGCTGAACAACCATCAGCAGGGGCAAGCTGGAATATCTATGCACAAAGCAGAAACTTCTGAAGCCAAGCTGAAATCTGTACCTTACTTCTATTTTTCCCATTTCAAGCACTGTAGTCAGTAACCTTCCAAGTTAGAAGGTAAAAAGCAACACTCAAAAACTAGCTATCATTTGTAAAGTAGAAGACATCCAGTAGAGTTCCAGGGAAATAATCTACTCTGTAGAAACAGAAAAACTATTGAGGTGAGACCTGTGTATCTGGGAAGTCTGACACTGCTGAACATGTTAAATCACAGGCTGAAGACAGGCAGAAGGCTCCTGCCCAATGGGCAGCAGTTCATAATCGAAAGTGTAAGCATGGCAAAAGTCAAGCGAGATATAGCAAACAATGGCTTTGTTCTACTACCATAGCTATATTTTGTACTAGTTTTATCCAGCACTGTAAATTCTTGGCTATGTATTTCATCCTTTTTTTTTGTGTACAGGCTTTAAACATAAGATTTACTTTAGAACTACATAAAAAGTTTGTACCAGGAAAGATAAATTGTGGAGCAGATTACCCGCTGATGTTGCGAAGTACCCAGTGCTGGTGGATTTGAGGTACATTACACAAGATGCTGCCTGAACTACCGTATAAATATTTGATCCTGCCTTGGGCCATCAGGATAAATAACAGGACTTCTCAACATCTAAACTATTTCTCTGTGATTCCATGTTTTTTATCGCTGTTATCTGAAAAGTACAAATGAAATCCAATGTAATAGAAATTTTGAGCTGGATTTTGCATCCGCCTTCTGCTCTGAGTAGGCTGCATGGATTACATACAACTATATGTAATCAGCCTGAAGAGTCCCTGTCTGCCAGGCAGAGACAAATATAAACCTAGAAACTCGGCTGAATATATACTTATTTATTTTATCCTCAGCCAGAAAATCCATGACTTGGTCAGTGGTGGTGGGGTTTTTTTTCCTGAAATAAAAGTTTCTCAAATCATAGCATTACACAAAAATCTCAGAATTCCTTGAAGAAGTTTTGTTTCCCAGAAAGCAAATAATTAACTGACTCTTAAAAATTTGCAGTGTTGGTGGTTTGAATAGGAAATACTCTTCAGGATTCTGAGCAGGAAATCTGACTTTCTTTTGATGTCTCTTTTTTTTTTTTCCTTTCTCATTTTTTCACACTATGTTAGCATTACAGGATTACATTAGCGTTACAAGCTGTAGTGTCAACTGTAGTTGGGTATCCTCTAAAGCCACAGCCTGTATTTTTGGTTTCTGAAATGATGGACTATGCAGGAAGAGAGAAAAGCTTTATTTCTTCCCTCTTCTGCAAGAGGTTTTCACAATCTGAAGGACTGAAATCAACTGTTAAAAGCACTTAGGCCCAAGTACATTCTTTAAGTACAACAGGATGATTGTCGGTTGTAACTACTACACTTTATTGCAAGTGTTGTAAGGTCAGGCCTTCAAATCATAATGAAAAAGGCACAGATGGATCAAGAAGATCTATATTAATTGCTTCAGTGCAAGGTGCATTTAATCAATAGGCATTCTTCTTGCAACACAAACCATTGTTTCAGTGTTACTGCAACAAGAAACCAGTATCGGTTTATCTAATTAACTGCATGTTTACTATTGAATAGACATTTATTCAAACAATATCCCTGCAAAACAGCCAATATAACATCTGCACAGTCAGCACTGTAAGTTGTCTCTTACCAAAGAGAGGTTGGATAATGCCACCAACTTTTTCTTATTTAAGTGAGTGTCTTAGCTGACAGCATTCCTGTATGTATTCTTTGTGCCACGGCATATGTGAAAACACCATTAACGTTTCGCATTCTTGAAAAGAAAAACACAACACACAAGAAAAGCCTGCTGAAGCCCTCTGAATTCTTTTAATTGAAACTGTCCTAACAGACTGTCAGTCTAGTAGTAATTTAAAGAGCTGTTCATTAAAGTCACTGTTGATAAAACACTGCTTGCGAAGATGTTAAAAATTTACTGACACCTTTCAGATGGCTTTACGTTCCATTCTGAACAGGTCAAAATGTTCTTGCTTTTGCACTCCTAAGTATAGGCAGTTGGTTTTGGACCCTGGTAAAGTAAAACATAAAATTAAATTATGAGTAGAGTTATTTTTTTTTTAATACAACATAGGGTTTTCACTGAACACCTCTTATATCTTCAGGAAGGAAAAAGTTCCCATTCCTCAGTTAACCTGGGGTGACTCAAAAACTTTAGAAATAAGAAGTGATCTTTATAAGTCTATATTGAAATACAAAACGGCTTTATTCTATTTTAGTATCAGAAAATTAGCTGAATACCAACAAAAGGTGCAACTGAAGCAAAGATTTTTGCAAGTCTAATGTCTAAATGCTTTACTACCCTGCAAGCTAAGCAATTAAGCAAGCTATTCAAGTATGAATCTGTATAATTCTAAGTCCTGACAGATCATATGTTTAAGAAAGATTTAAAGTACCAGGGTGAAACCTGTCAGCAGGTGTGCCATGTTAACAGCTATGTCCTGCTATACCCTCAGTCACATCTGCTCCCTCATCACCTTAACTTTAACATACTATTTTTCTTCCAGGCTATTGGAATTCAGTTTTATAAAACATGCATTAGAGACCCACCAGTTTCTCTCAAGTCATCACATACTCTCCTCTCTTTCGATCAACCAACCTAGAAAAAAATTAATAACTTCAAAACAACGTCTTTCTGGGGTAAAAAATCATGAAGCAGAGGTGGGAAAGTGCTCGTTTAGCTGAGGGGTTCATGTGCACCTTACAAGTGGCAGCTAGAGGCAGAAGCAGGGAACCATTGCTTGAAAGAGTTGGAGGTTTCAATCTCCTCCTGCAAAGAGGATCTTCATCACCATGTAATGGAAGGAAGGGCAAAAGCTATCACCTATTCATCAAACCCATCCTGCTATTTCACCTTCTCTTTCCCCTGTTTCCCGGGTAGGGAGACATACATGTAGTCCTAGAGAAAGAGACTGAAAGCGATGGCTTTGAAGCAAACAATGAAGTGGGTTGACAGGTCCTAGCCACAGAGGTAGATCTCTCATTTTCCCAGTCCAGACAGTAGGCTGGGAAGGGGATTGCACAATATGGCATATTCCAAAACAAGAAAACCCCCACCTCATCACCAACACAAAGACTGAAGAATAACATAGTTTTAGTCTGGAGAACAGAAGATTGGGTCTTTTCAGTCTGCGGAAGAGAAGACTGAGGGGAAATCTCATCAATACTTATAAATACCTGAAAGGTGGGTGTCAAGAAGATGGGGTCAGTCTTTCTTCAGTAGGCCACTCTTTCTTCAGTGGTGAGAGGACAATTGGTAACAGGCCCAAACCTGAACATGGGAAGTTCCATCTAAACATGAGGAGGAACTTCTGTACTGTGTGGCAGAGCACTGGAACAGGCTGCCCAGAGAGCTGGTGGGGTCACAATCTCTGGAGACATTCAACCAACCCCCCCAGAATGCATTCCTCTGCGACCTGCTCTGCTCTGGGTGGACCTGCTTTGGCAAGGCGGTTTGACTAGGTGATCTCCAGAGGTCCCTTCCAACCCCATATCATTCACTGATTCTGTGACACAGCTTATAATGTAGAGCTAGTTACTGAAACAGCAGCATGAAATTCTCTGTATCTTAATCATACTGCACATTCTCACAACTTGCAGGTATATCTATTTTTTTAATTATTCTATTTTTCTTCTTAGCCATCTTAGATTTCATAAACCACAGACCCTGGCTATACAGAAATCAAGGAGCACCTAAGAGTCAGTGCATGCACGGATTCAATTACAGCATCTTTTTAAAAATAACGATGAACTTTATTGTGTACTTTTTCAGTTACCAGCAGGTGGATGCTGCCAGCACACAATGCTCTGGAGAAACAGTCTAGATTTATCTTTCTCTATAGACAGCATTACAACATGTGATACCTTTTATAATGTAGCATTTCAGAATACAACAAAATAACCTCAAATGGACATAAATCAACACGGGAAAAGGTGCATAGATTAGAAAGGATGATCCATTAGATATGTAGGATATCGTTCACTTACTGAGCAGTGGAATGTAAGTCAGAATAGTCAGAATGATTAAGGACCTCTGGGTATCACCTGGTTAAAACCAGCTACATTGTCAAAACCCAAGACCAATGGTGATCTAAGGAAACACCTATACTGATACAAGCATGCAACGAAGCAAGACACGATTCAACAGCTGGATCTGCTTGATATAAATCTTTTATATTGTTTCAAAAGGGTATTTTTTAAAGATTTTTCTCCTACTTATTTTAAGATCAACAGGATTCATTTATCTCCAGCTAAAGGTAATAGAATAGCAGATCCCAGAGTCCGCTTGCTCAGATACCACTGAAGCCACACACACAAGGACGCATTTCTTGATCTCTTCCCTCTCCTTCCTTTTAACTGCTCAGACAGGGACTGCCATCCCACAGTGCTGGTTCAGTTATTTTGAAAACGTGATCACAGGTTATTAATTTATGGTACTTAGCATGTACATAGACATCTCTACTCACTATAAGTTCTAAATCTCCATGTTCACTTGCAATAATGCTTGTATCTGGCAGATAGAATCATAGAATGGTTAGAGTTGGAAGGGACCTTGAAGATCATCGAGTTCCAACCCCCCTGCCATGGGCAGGGACACCTCCCACCAGACCAGGTTGCGCAAAGCCCCATCCAGCCTGGCCTTAAATACTTCCAGGGATGGGGCATCCACAACTTCTCTGGGCAACCTGTTCCAGTGCCCTCACAGGAAAGAATTTTTTCCTAATATCCAATCTAA
This sequence comes from Pedionomus torquatus, assembly GCA_013398155.1. Classification (NCBI taxonomy): domain Eukaryota; kingdom Metazoa; phylum Chordata; class Aves; order Charadriiformes; family Pedionomidae; genus Pedionomus; species Pedionomus torquatus. The sequence continues at coordinate 45,514 of VZRU01012781.1, forward strand.
ATCTCCCCTCTTCCAATTTAAAACCATTACCCCTTGTCCTGTCACTACACTTTCTGACAAAGAGTCCCTCTCCAGCTCTCCTGTAGCTCCCTTCAGATACTGGAAGGCTGCTCTAAGTTGTTCTCTAGAGTGTGACTTTCAGAGGATTGTAATTTCAAATTGCATCAGGGAAGTACATTAAAACTTTAAGAAAAAACCCAAACAAACCATATTTTTTCATTGATTCCGACTAACTGCATTCATTTAGGACATTCTCCATTTAGAATGGAGAATGATGTTCTTTTCATCATATTATGTTTATCTTTTGTTTGGCATTGTTTACACAATATTGTCTTTCCATATGTTTTTATTATAACATGCATCATAATATCATTAAAAATTCTAAGTGAAAAAACTATGTTTTATTTTTAAAGTGAGAATTACCTAAATTTTGTATATTTTTCCCATGAGTTCTTCAACCCTGATTAAACCCAGTTCTGTTGATAGACTCCTTTGACGTAGAATAGAATGTAATGTCTTTGTTTAGAAAGTGTTACCTTAAATTAAAACATGAGGCAAAAAGCTATAGCTGTAATACAAGCAAAGAACAGAACATATACAGTAATTCTTACGTAACTAAAGACTGTTTTGGAGCAAACCCAACAAAATAAATATATTTCTTTTAAAAAACCACCAAACCTTAATATTATTGCTTTCAGTACACAAACAGGGATATTTGTCAATATTGCAGACTCCATGTCTGCAGTGACTCAATGATTTCATCTGAATCACATTGTTTATCCTCTGCTTAATAGAACTGTTCAAGGGCTTGGAAATCAATTGGTACAGATTATCACAAACACTTCTGCAAGGCTGTACAGTAAGCAGAATTTCTTACCCCAAAAACACGATAAGGACTTGACCCATGAAGTCCTTAACTAGCAAAGCACCAGCAGCACCAGCTTCTGCTTCCCACCGCAGTCCTTACGCAGTAGGGAAAAATAGCCACAAGACAGGACGTTACTGCAATGCCTGGATGGCAAGTGTACCTTTGGGAACACGAGCCAGGTGGTACAAATTAGGGAAGCCCCCTAGTTATTGTATGATGCAGAGAACAGAGACAGGGTGCTTAGGTGTACTTTACATTTTATTGTAAAAGCATGATGAGTGATTCAATAAAAGGGTTTGGCCATTTGACTTTATTTCATGCTATACCATGTATTCCAAGACATGTTTCCTTTCTTTACATGGCATCATGTAAACTTGTTCTATGTTTCAGTTCCACATGTAGTGTTCTCCTGATTTTCACAATTAGGGCCAAAACCTTTATTCATTGCAATTACTCCCATAGATGCCAAAGGGTTTATAGGAAGAGTGATGATATTCAAATGAGTTATGGTGATAGTTTGGGCAGGGAAGAATCAGACTATCATCACATTTTTTGGCTACTGCTTACCTTCCTAATAAATCCTAATTATTTTTTTTTTTCTGGATTATTAACAAAAGTAAACTTTGATTCAAAAATAAGAAAATGGTTTGTTATACTAACGTGTAGTAACTATAGTGATATTCACAAAAATTCTCTCTGCCGGAAAGGTAGCTGAAAATTTTGAGAACAATACGACGTATCAATAAAATTGGTCTTTTTTGCTACCATTAAAATAGCAAACCATTTCTTACTGACTGCACAAAATAGAGCAACCACCTTGCGGTCTACGTCTTTGGACATAGACCTTTAGTTTCCTATAACCATGTCTGTGCTGTCACCACTTGGCCATTTCGTAGCATATAACTGTACAGTGCCAGATGTTTCACAGGGCCCAGGGATGCTTCTGGGTTTACGCTTCATTTTGTGAAAATATCTGGCCTAGAAATAAAGACATCTCCTAAAATAAAATCCATACATTTAAATGCGAATCATTGCTCTTAACAGGGCAAGATGTTTGTAGTTAAAAACTACCTTTTAATCGTGCCTTACCCCTGCAGTTTGTTTCTCCAGTGGACACATAAACATCTATGACTTTGGTACCACTCTTTGTGTTGACGCAGCACAAATTATAAACATACAACAGGGGATCACAACTATAAGCTGTACCATCAGAGATCTGCTTTATAGGTGAAAAAGAATATAAAAGAGAAACACTATAGTTATTTCCAGACCTCTGACAGAAAGCTCCTTTTAATACCATATTAAGCCTCTGCTAGGCTGCCAGAAATAAAACACAGTATGTGTTCAGATCTACAGCTTTTATTCTGTGTTTGGGTTTATTATTAGAGGGGAATGGATTCTATATACTTTCAACCCAAGCACATATTTTAAACTGCTGCCAGTTTATAGTTGTCTGCAGACCTCTCAAATTCATAGCAGCAAGTCTGGAGCCCAAACTCCTCTGCTGCTGCATGCAGCAAGGCAATAACACAGAAATGATCTCTCCTGTAGAGTGTGAGAATGGAAAATGAAGAGGAAAAAACCCAAATGTACACAATCTGCATGATCTCAAGACTCTTGTAATACAATTATGAAATAATAATTAAAAACTTCACAAAACAGTTGGATTCCATGCTGTGCATAGTTCTATAAACTCCAAAAACATACATTCCATAGATTTTTTGCCACTCTTCTAAATTCTACCTGGTGTACTCAGTGGGAAACCTAGGCCAAATATTGCCGAGCCAAAGCAACAGCAGCAATGATCTTGCCAGAGAAAACAGGATTCTGAAAGGAAAACTACTATCAAAACCTAACACTTACATCAACCTTTTGTTCATTTAGTTTTGACACAACCACACACTGCTGTCCAGGTCAAATATTATGGAGACATAATGTCCGATCTAGCCGTTCAACCTCACTGTTAACTATCTCCAGCTGTGCTCCAAAGAAAGAAAGTTTTTATATCCACACTCCTTACACCCCAGAACAGTCCCAAGCCTATTTAATAAAGCATGTGCTAATAAATAAGGGAATCCTGCTTGGTTCAGTTCATATTGACTACAGCTACTGAAAAACTGATGACTCCTGGCCACAACCAGTCCACAACCTTATGTCAATGTTTTCTCTCTCATCTCAAACAGATACAACGGCCTCTGCTAATAGGAGACAAGAAATGGGCAGCATTTGACAAGCAAGATTTCGGACACAGTCTATTTTGGTACTTGAAAGTAAAAGAGTACAAGTAGAAATGTGGGGGAAGGATAGTAGGACAGCCTGGCAAGAACATACATATCTATGAAATAGTGAAGCAATCAGGCATTGTTGTATTTTTAGATACTTTCTTTTTCAAGTGCCAAAGATTCTGAATAAATCACAATGGCAAACTGAGTGGCTGAGATGGGACAGATTACAGCTGAACGCTGCACAGATCAAATATTCAGCTCCAACCCAAAGCATGAGTCCTAAGTGCTTGTCTGATGCACTGTAAAAGCTTTCCAAGACACACACTAGCTACTTCCTTTATGGCTACATTAACTGCTAGATACCCCGTTTGCCTCTATCTACTTCATAATGTCTAAAAACACCTAGAAAGAGTCAGTTCTCCAAGCCCTATATACCTGAAATTTATCCGGATGTCCGCTTATATATGTATCAACTCTCCGAGCATGGACAACTTTGAAACACAGAATAACAAAGAAGAAAACTGTATTTTGTGCAAATTTATGTTTGTATTTATATGGATATAAAATTTATATTGATGGGAAGCCAAGGTATTTTTAGCATTTGTATCGAATACGACTCTCTATAATAGAATTTTGCAAATAATTACTGCTTTATGTGCTCACTGAATACAGGAATTGGAGATGGAAGCAGAGACCAAATTTTACAGAGGCTTACACCACAGTTGGTGCTCTTGAAACCAGTTATCAGGATGTATATTTTACCTTAAAATATTTGCACCTATTTGCTTGTGCATTATCAAGATGCCTCCTTTATTAGACCATGAGCCCATTTAATTTATTCCTCCTCTTGCTTATTTGCAACTTTCACTGAAACATGTGGCACTTGGAAGCAGCATGTCTAGCTGACCATGGCTCTTCAACAAGAACATGTCAGTGTTACAGAAAGCTCAAGGCAGAGAAAGAGGATCCACTGGGATAGAGGTGGTCAAGACAAAAATGGCCAGAAGCTCTCTCCCAGCTAAGAAGACATGAAGAGTGTTTAGGGATAACCCATCATTAGTGGGAAAAAAAGTAACACTGACTTTCGACTGACAGCACGTCCCATGGATGGAGATCCCGGACAAAAAGTGTTGGTTGAAATCACTTGCAGAGTCACTGCCTGCTTTTCATCGTGTGAGATTAATCTCAACTGGGATATAAAGGAAATGGTCCAACACCTAATAGGATTCCAGTAGCCCCCAGTAAGACACAGTTTAATACCAGTTGTATCTCAAGGTGTATAAGAAGCTGCTCTCTCCTTTCACTCTTCCCACCTCTTCTTTTCCTCTGCAATTTTTTTCTAGTGCATTTTTTCCTCACATTCATCATTTCTCTTGGCATCCCTTTTCCTAAATTCCTATTTTCAGCTTTTTCCATGTGTAGTGTCTTGTCCTTCTAGCATCACTTCCTTTGTCTTCTAAGAATGCCTAAAGCAACAAGAGCAAGCCATTCATTAAAAGCAGAAGTGAACACTATTCTACAAGGATCTCTCAGAGGTATGGTAGAGAATACCAATCTCAAAGAAAACTTAAAGCTGAAGAAACACTTCTTAGTAATACTATTTGGTCCATATTCCACACCTGATGTAGAAATGACAGCTTCTTTCCTGACATGCAGAATTTGCGACTGCCCTGTCTAACCAGAGAAAATCTTCAACACTTGTCATAAATGACCTCATGGTTTCTATTGTTTAAATAAGGAAGGGCAGATTGGTCAGCACAATCCCCGTTCTGAATTCATGATGCCCTAAAGCAAAGCAAGCAGTCACTCCAATGGTACCTCGTCTATATTAGTATTTCCAACAGCTTAAGTTTGTCCTAGATACCAAACCCACAGGACACCTTGTGGTTAAACTCATTCTTGCCCACACAAACTCTTCTTGATAATCTCCCTCCTCTCTTCTCGCTTTGCCAATGTCCTTCATGCCTTTGCCCAGTGGCAGAGGAGTCTTGGCTCTCACTGGCACAAATAAAACTTCCTCACAGATAAGACATTGACAAAGACTGTTTCACAGGGCAGGGGGATGAAACAGTTCATGCTCAATATTTCAAAGAGAAGCATTCTGTTACTTCAACAACTCTCGCTGGTGCTCTAACTGACATTAACTTGAACATAAAAGACGCTCTGCAAGTTGCAACACAGTAAATGTAAGGGGAAAAGCCGCTGAAGGGAGTCATTACTTGTTAAAAGGCGTAAAATATTTCCTTTGTCATTAATAAGTGTCATAATTTTAGCTGCTTGTGTGTTACTTGAGCTTTGTTTCACTTAGAAAAATGAAATGGAGGAACAATCACCTTTCCGTTGGTTTCATTTTCTGACTCTCATGCACTACCATCCAATCCTTACATAAACTCTACAGCGGGCATTGCCATTTAAAAATAACTAGCGTTTTAAACATTAGTTGTATTTGAAGAGAAGTAACGAGACCAAATTCACTGGATCCTTCCTCATTAAGTAACCAACAGACAGGTACATTCAGAAATGCTGATGGCACTGAAAATGACTTGAAAGTTTAGGAGCCTGGAGGGAGACAACTAGAGAAGAGAAGGGTGGAAAAGGAAGCTTAGACTAAAAAAGGTGAAAATTTGGGGAAGATCAACGTACATGTGCTCTCTCCCATAAGGAGGAAGCCCAGAGCAGTGAAAACAGACACTTGTTAGCTTCACATCACATCAAGCTGAAGACGAGACATAAGGAGAGTGGTGATCTAACATATGTCATTCTCCAAAAGAAAAGAGGTATTTTCTTTCATCTCTGTCATTTCTGTATTTCCATTTTCTGTTTCTAGCATATGAACTTCTTTTTTGAGAAACGTTTTTCCTGCAGTAACTCATGTTTCAGTTAGGTTTTGCTTTTTATTCTAAAACAGTGCAAAAGTGTATCTTACAGGTAGTAAGATAGATGATGCAAGATAAGATGAATTAAAGCTATCATTAATTTCTAAAAGCTACAAGATATGCAAAATGGAAAAAAAATCTAACATACATTTCAACTGAAAACATTTTCTATAAAAACATAATCTTGATATTTCATATTATTCGTATGACATGGACTCAGATCGTATTTCCCCAGTTTTCATACAGACACTTTCCTGTTAACTATAAGATAAACCACTAAGCTTCCAACTTTCTTTATGCTTCAACACCTACAGTCAGGATCCATAAACCAAATTATTCCTTAATAGCAGCTGTGCAAATCCACTGTGTCTAGATTGTGACCTTAGTTTTGTTTAGCTCCATCAGTCCTGCATGGTGGCTGCACAGGTGTAGCTATGAGCCTGCCCGGTGTTTGTCACTGATGATGTATATGTTATGGAAAAAACAGGCTGACTTTCAGATCTCTAAGAGAATAGAGCTGTCAGGCCGCCAGTGGTACGCGGAGGGAAATGTCTTAATTACAATTTGGGGAGGTGTTGGACCTGAAAAGCAGTGAGAGGTATCACAACATCACTTTGGTGGCTGAGTCCTTTGTTGGGTAATCACAATGATCAAGTATGCTTTTTTTTTTTTTTTTCTTTTCTGAAGCTTTAAAGAAATGCAAAGATGGATTAACGAGTGAACAGATAGCCTAAAACTAAGTGCATACTCAATTACAAAAGTCCTATCCCCAAAGCAAACGATCTAGTATCCTATATGAAGGGCTACAAGCCCTACTACGTGAGAAAAGCTGGGATGTTAAGGAAAGAGAAAAACCAAGTACAATCCAACAGCGAACACGTGGCTGTGACCTTCTTCTAGCAAGCAAGAGACTATTCTGAAGCATCAGAATCACACCAAGGGTGAGACACCACTGTGGCTTTCTAGCAACTTGATGGCAAGGTTGCTATTCTACACCGGCATCACACAGCTTATCTAGCAACACAGCAGGAAACATGAAACAGTTTTCCATCTTTTCGTAGAAAACGAGTTTCCCTGGGTTTTGATTGGCTATTTTGCAAAGTTTTTTCATTAACTGTCCAACCACCCCCTGCTTAACCAGCTACCTTGACCTGGGCACCTTCCCCAGCAACATCATGCCAGACACACGGCACCCAAGCAGCTTCATTTCTAAATAAATCTGTTCCCTACCCACGCTGGGAGGAAACTAACACTCCAGGAGTCGCAGTCACCGCGGAGGACAGCAAAGCATGCTTTTCTCCTCCCTAAAAACGCAAGTTATTTTATAACCTTTCTCAGGTGAATGTGCAACTGCATTTTGCAATACAGACAAGATAAAGGCACCAGATAACCTCTGGCTTACCAGCAGAAGCTGACCTCCGTCAAATAGTTGTTACTTAGACATCAGGTATAAAAAAGATCAAGTAGGGAGATGTTAGTGGGACTGATCAGAATGATCTACTGGGAGTTGGCAGCTACAGAGGATGTGCCAGGTTCAGCCCCAGGTCATTTGAGCGAAGGCAAAAGTACCAGTTTGGTCCCAACAGGCACCTTACAGCGGGCTTGGCAAAGCCTTGACCGCTTCTCAGCCCGAGAGCCTTACGGTCCCCGCAGACACACGTTTTCCCAAGACAACACAGACGCGTTTACCCCATGCGAGCAGGCAGCTCCCCCCTCCCCGCCAAGTTGCGAGACTTGCTGCTTAAAGCCGGGGACGATGGGGACGGGGGGGGCGAGACCCCAAAATTAACTAAGGAAAAGCTCCCCCCCACCTCGACCCGCGCCCATCCTACCGCCTGTGGAGCTGGCCTCCTCCAGCTGCGCCGAGATGCTCTCCACCCTCCTCACATTCATGCTGGGAGGCGGGAGGCTCCCGGAGCC
>VZRU01012782.1:2661-15909 GCA_013398155.1 Pedionomus torquatus
GTCCTGCTGGAGTCCTGGCAAAGACAATAGGGTCTCCTCCCCACATTCGCTTGACAAAGGAGACCATCTTGAGCTGCTCTAGCCCCTGGAAGGAATGGAGCCATGCGGGAGGCCAAGGGGCTCCACCAGAAGCTGCAGCCAAACCTGTGTCTCCCTGCAGGACCAGACAGTGCTTGCCTGGAATCCCTGGCTGCACAGGAGGAGGTGGGCAAGCAGCTCATTCCCAGCATGGCAAGAGGTAGCCATGACTCCAGCACTGGGAGGGACTATGGGATCAAAGCCATAGTGTTAGTGAGATGGTCAGAAACCAGAGACATACAGCAGGCAAAGAAGAGAAAGAAAAGGGTAGAGGAGGAGGCTAGGACATTGGCAAATGACAAAAAAGCAGGAGAGGCTTTGAAAGTTGTGAGAGAGGCTAACAAGTCCCAGTGCTGCAAAAGGACTACAGCAAGAGCACCTGAAGGAGCAAAAGACAAAAACTACTAATCTGGAAGAAACGGTGCCCAAAAGCAAGGCCAGAAGGTGGGTGTAAGGGAACATATTGATGGTTATGGGACACTGAAGGCATTGGGTCAGTGGCAGAAGACATATAGGCCCATGTACAGCAAAGAGTAAAGGAGCGCCTGTTGCTTTGTTTCCTCAGACAGTGTGAAGTCTGTGTTTTGCATCCCAGAAACTTCTTTCTCATGTGCTTCTCGAAATGTCTGTTGATAGGAATTGACCTTATCTCGGTTTCTGCAGGGTGTAGCTCAACTGTAGTCTTATCTGTGCAGTCAAAACTTCCTCTCTCTATAGATATTTAATGCAACTTTGTCCTAAAGTCCAAACGAAATCTTAGGGAAAGATGGGAAAGGTATGTGTTTCTGAAATGTGAAATAATTGTTTTCTGTTTCTTCTTGGTATGTCTACATGGTTATGGTAGTAAAGCTCTGGGTGTGGAGCAGAAGCTTAACATGTTCACACTTGTTCCCAGTGCTTTGCTGTAAGATAAGTATCTGGAGAGTAGCTCAGAAAGTAGCTGAGGATGCTTGCAGAATGCAAACCTGACCAACTGAGAGGTGATTCAGGAAGGAAGCTGCTCCTGGATATTTCTTAGCTGTTGGTGAGTTAGCCACAGGGCTGGGAAGGTCTGCCTTTAGCCTGGTCTGAAGCTTGGTCTGGCAGTTGGCATGGTAAGGAGAGGGCAGCAGCAGCTCTGGGAGCTGTCTTGCTCTACTGATTTCTGGGAACAGAGCTGTTTGTGCACGTCGCTGGGTTATGCAGCATGGTCTTCCTGCACACCAAGCCTAACACAAGGAGCAAATACAGTTACTTGTTTACAGTCATTTGGTTACGCTTAACATGTTCCTTAGCACTGCTGAAGAGCAGTGTAAACTTGGGGGAGATCTTGCCATGCTGGGTAATGTTGAGGATTTATTATACAGGTGGCTCTGTGTTTGCCCACAGCTTTAAAAGTCTTCATCATTCTTCATAAACACACAAAAAAGTCAATAAATGCGCAAAGGTTAGGGTAGGGTTTGGATTGCAAAAGCTGGTGCTGGCCTTCTGCCAGCGGGAGCAAGTGAATGGACATGCTCACTCAGGATGCATTTCCGCATCCGAAACAAAAGTCCAGACCAGAGGAGTTTCACAACGCTGAACTTTTGTACCTTGGTAAGAAGGTGTCAGTGCTTGATAGGAGCTGTGGGAAAGGCACTTGATGCAGCGAAGGGAGAGGCTTCTCTCGGCACCATTAGCCCACCATGGCAGTTGTTCACTGGATTGCACAGGACTAAACCCCACACCTACAGCAGGGTGGGTATCCAAAACTGTACAGTGACAGTGCAGCACTAATTGGCTCAATTCCATCAATGCTGCAGTGTTCATGAGATCCCTTGACTATCACAGCATGAGGCAATGAGCAGACAGATGTAGGAGAGAAGGACTTTGAATGCTTTTTACTGTCAGAGCTTTAATACTAAGTTGAAATGTACGCATTTGTAAAACACNAGGGAAAAAGCCCCCCAAAATGCTTCTCGTTGACTTCTGCGTACCTTTTGTGAGTATGTGATTTGGACACAACTGCAGAGAAAACTGCAGTTCTGGTGCACTGAACAATGTTTGGGGGTTGTCTTTTTATACAATTAAAACATAAACACTAAGTTGAAATGTACGCATTTGTAAAACACATGATGTCCCCATGACACTGAATGGGTGCAGAGGAGATAATGAACTTCTTGGGTCTTTTCTTCTGATGGGTGACCAAGATCACTTCTCACTCTTCGGGGGGCATTCTGTGAAGCTGTGTTCACCAGTGGCTAAGCCTGTAAAAGGATGAGGGAAGGATCTAAATGCCCCTGGTGGCTGCTGCCCGTTGCCGTCTGGAGGTGTGCAAGAGCCTGCGTGTAGTGTGTGCTCCTCCTTCTGGGCACAGGAGCGCAGTGGCCCACAGCTGAGCAGGGAATGCTGCAAAGGCACCTGTGGTAGAGGTTGTTCCAGGATCCGCCAGGGAATTGGCAAGGGCAGGAACTGCTGGGGTAAGGAACCGTGGCTGTGTAAACACCTGTATTTACAGGGCAGTCTGAATTAAGTGTGGGTGTACCTGTGTGTAAATATGTGTATACAAAGACAGAGACAGGGTCAGGTTAAGTCAAGTGTTGTGTGTGCATAAAGTAAAGCCATTCAAGCAGGGGTGATGAATGGGACTTGATGCCGTACCTCCTTGCCCAGCAGCAGGGCTGGGCTGTCGTGGACGTGGGGGCGGGAAGGTAGAGATAGTGTTGGTGTCTGCATAGAGGGGAGCATTTGGCACGGCATCTGCAATATGCTGAGGTTTTGGGTTTTCTTTTCCTTTTGGAGTTGGTATGTTGTCCAGGGTGATTTCCCCTAGAAGAGTGAAACGGTGCTGGGTGAGGGGCTGCTTCTGCTGAGAGCAGCAGAGACCAGCTTCCCATGGCGTCCCACCGTGGCAGTGGTGCTGCTGCCTTTGGAGCAGGTACCGTGCAGGTACACGAAGGGCAGTTGGTTTCCTTTTGTGCTTGGTGTTGCGGGACTGTCCTCTTGTTCAGAAGCGCACTCTCTCTCCTGAGGAGAGGGAGCTTCTGAACCAGCGACTGCTTGTGTGAGGTGTTAGTTACTTGGGGTGGAAGCTGGGGTGTTTGCAGGACACGAGCAGTTCAGCGTTAGGCCTTGTCCCTGCGTGCAGCAGAGGCTGTGAGAGCAGGGTAGGTGCTGAGCTGTGCAAGAGGTCTGTCCAGCGTTGGTCCCCGGTGGTGTCGAGGAGGTTTCTCTTTGGCGAGTGTCCCTTCTTTGAGCAGAACGCTTGCCAGGCAGCATTTGTGCCTGGGGCTACCCTGGTGTTTAGTGAATGTGGCTGTCTGGCCCTGGAGAAGCCCTGAGCATGTGCCTGCTTGTGAGCTGAGGGGGTGGGAGGGCTCTGGGCAGCTCTGGGACCTGCTTTGGAACCCCCTCCTGTGCTGCTCGTCCTTCTCCGGTGGGAGCCCTTGCTGGCTGATTTCTGCCACCATTTTATGGGGGGAGCTGCCATTTTGTTCAGTGTCACAACCCCTGCTCCTTTGTACCAGGAAGTGTGCAGATATAAAAATAAACACATTTTTATACAACACATACAGTATGTACATAGCTAGATATATATGTGTAGACGAGTGTATTAATACAGACTTTTATTTATATGTAGATACATTAATTTTATGTATATTCATAGAAGTGTATAAATTAAATATTGTAACCGTAGAAGCACATTGTAAATGTGCTACATGTTCAGTCACACTTCATTTTCCTGCCTGGATGGATTTGTAGGCCAATGGCATTCTTGCATGTCCCACAGCTTGTTCTCATTCATCCATTGACACATGTACTGAAGGAGAGGGTCCTGCGTGGACATTGAGCAGGGCTGGTGGGTGCAGTTGTGCACTGCAGTGTGCTGGTCACAGCTTGGGACTGCTGCTACGTGTTTTGTGCACCTCTGCGAGGCATACAGAGAGGCAAAAGAGGGGATTCCTCCTCCTGCCCCGATATTGCTGCAAACGTACTCTGTGGCTGTTTGCATTTAAGCAGAGGCAATATTGCCTGTTGATGCTCTGACACCACTGTCATGTGTTTTGCATAGGTGTTGATTGCATAGTAGAAGCTCCTCAAATGGGAGAGCTGTCCCTCTGAAGGAGAGGACCTCCCTCCAATGTTGAGCCAACCTGGTGCAGGTACTTTGTAGGGGAGGAGGAGGAGGCGGGGAAGGACAAGCTGGAGTGCTCTGCTGGAGGCCAGGAGTATTGCCTTGTTCCCAGTGTTGTTCTCTCTTTCCCATGTTTCCCTGGGCTGTTTGAGTCAGCCTGAGAGACTGAGAACTCTTGAGCAAGCTGCTGCTACTTAGCAATTGCTTCCTTGCTTGCCTGGGGCCATGGTTATGAGAGTAATGGTCTTGTGTGTGAGGGCCCCTTTTTCAGCCTGTACCAGCACCATGTAGGCAGAGCTGGAGTTTGGAGAGTATCAAGTTTGGGATTCTGCAGCATGGGGCCTGTAAGTCTGTTAGCTGTGGGTGCTGGGTGGTTACGGGAAGCTGTGTCCACAGGCTGTTTTATGTGCAGATATAAAGAGTCCCTTGGAAATTTGTTGTGTTCATTTGGGATAGTAGGATGCAGGGCAATGTTGTAAAGTGATGTGGTGAGCTTCTGGGATGGGAGTGAGAAACCAGGCTGGTCCGTGGTGGGAATGTGATGGAGAGGCTCTGGCTGTCTGCTTTGCTGATTTCTGAGGTGCACTGCAAAAAGAGGGAGATCTCCCAGGTCTGTGTCTGCTGCTGAAGCTTTTGCTGAATGGTCTGCTGGCCTGTGTGACCTAGCAGTTACAGGCATGAAAATGGTTGCAAGTCCTTCTGTGGGCTGAGGATCAGCTGGACCTCTTCTGCCTTTGCATAAACTGCTGCAGCAATGTTTCCCAGAGCCTGTGGGTCATGTTTCCCTCACTGCTGTGTTGTGTTGCTGTCAAGAGGCTATTCCAGGATCATGCCCTGGCAAGGCATGTCTGCTTCCAACTTGGAAGCTTGGAGCAACAGTGGGTCTCATGGCTTGATTGTATTCCCCAACCATGTTTGGGTAAATGCAGATAAGGGCTGGAGCTGCAGTTTTGCTGTGTTAGCAGTACATGCTGGTTTTCATACCCCTTTGAGCCTCTCTAATCCCAGTGGCTTACCCAAATGCTGCCCCATCATTTCTCTTTCGGTGGTGTTTTTGTCCGCTCTGGGCCATCAGCTGATGTTGGCAGGAAGGCGTTTGCTATTCCCTCATTGTGGCTGTGCTAAGTCCGCTGGAGCTGTGATTGTGGTGGTAATCCTGTGCTGGTCAGCAGGATGGGCTGCAAATCAGCCTTGTTTTGAATGGAGATGGCAGTGGTGTGCTGTATCCATGGCGGTGTCGCTGTGAAGTGTCACAGATCAGAGTGGGAGCTTAATCCCACCATGGATCCTGCTTTTTCTGGGAGTCCCTCAGAAAGCAGGCATGTTCCGCTCCAAGTCACCTGCCTGAGTCCTGTGTGTGTCAGGGGTCTGGGTGCCAGAGTGGGACATGAGGATGTACTCGGAGACCTTGTGAGAGCATCAGCAGGCATTTCAGCTTCTGTGCCTGAGAGCACAGCATTTGCTGATGGCTGATAGCTCTGCCTCATCACCTTCCTGCTGCTCTGCAAAGGGCCGTTGGCCATGGCAGTGCTCTGCTCTTGATACTTTTTGGAAAGTTCCCTGTTGTGCAGTGTACCCAGGCAGAAATTTGGAGGAATTAAGAGGTGGTTATGGGGACAGGAGCTAGAGGCTGTGGAGCTAGGGTGGGCAAGAGGAGAGCAGTGGCAGGAGTATTCAAGAAGCCAGGGGAGCTGGCAGTGGCCATGTTAAGATTGGAGGGTTTGGAGCTAGAGGCCAGGGAAGAGAGGTGCTGCATGCAGAAGGTGAGGCCAATGAGGCCAGAGCCCTGACATAANGTACCCCTTGAACCAAGGACTGTGGGACCAAGTCATCAGACCATGCAGAACCTGCCCCACCAAGCTCCCCGTGCTTGTGTACCCAGGGGTCTAGCCCTGGGGCTGCTGAGGGCTTTGCTTCCCACTTCCATCCAAGCCAAACACCGCAGTGTCTGACCTGGGGTCATGTCATCACTGTCCACCACTATGGCCCTGTTCAGTGTGCCATGGGGCCTGGCCTTTAGACATGCAGGGCTGTGAATTTCAGGCTCCTACTTGAACAGGAGAGCTATGAGTCCTGCTCTTGAAGGCAGCCAAGCCTTTGCCACCATGGCTGCCCCAGCTCTTGGCACCCTGGAATCAAGACCTGGAGCTCTGCTGGGCTTTGTTCTACATTGCTGAGTTCAGGGGCTTGGCCCTCATGCTGTGAAATGCCATGGCCTCCCTGTGCTCGGCACTGCAGGTCCCAGCCCCCACTGGCTCTGTGAGCTGTTGTTCCCCTAGTTGACCCCAAGGCCAGCACCTTGGGGCCTGGCCACTGGGCCATGTCTTGGGCTGCCCTGCAACCCTTTGCAGGCAGGTTTCAGAGAGCCGAACTCCTTGTCCCAGATTTTCCCCCACAGGGGAGTAGATCCTTTGTGCCTTTCCTCTGTGGGGCCATTGGGGTTAGGTGAGCCACCCCCAGGTCACAGCTAACCAGTGGTTCCCCAGCATGCATGTCCCTCTCTAGAGGGGGAACAGCATCTGCAGAGCAGGACCCCACTCTTCCTGCCAGTTGTCCCAGCAGTGCTGCGTGCTCTGGGTATGGGCTTACCTTGCTGCCCAGTGAGACGCAGCATGATCCACTGGTGACACACTCCTCAGAGCAACAGTCCTTGACAGGGGTAGAACAAAGCAGGAGCCTCTGGAGACGCTACTGCAGGAAGCGGCTCAGCTTTCCGTCTGCACCAAGGCACAGCCCCAGCACCCGCTTTCTTCTTGGGGCAGAATCAGAAGTGTCTGGGCAGCTTATGCTCTCCACGCTGCAGCATGGCACCACTGCTGCTCCTAGCATGGCCAGTGGGTGTGTAGGTTCAGCCATATGTCCTGGTGTAGGGAAGCACCCCATGGCAGGCACCACAGAGAAAACAGCATGAGTGACCATCATAGAAAGATCTGGAGACACTGGGAGAGCAGACTCATAAACCTGTGCCCTCAGCACCCCACCTCATTGCCTTTTTTTAACTCCTCAAACTGAAGATAATTTCAGAGGAGGCTGACTTCAGAAACGAGAACAAGCTTTTTTTTATCCCTCACCCAAACAGTTGCAGTATAAGCATATTTGCATAACTAAAGTACAGCATTTCTCTTAAAAGTTTTTTTCTAACGCGCAGCAATAGCACATCCAGTGGCTGGGCAGGGGTTCCTGAAACCCGTTCTTCATTCAGTGGAGGGGTTTGCTATCCCCAGTCAGAAAGCAAGAGGGCAGCAGCCTCTAGTTTAACAGCGAGTACAGTTAACAAAACAGCAAAATCATAAAGCTCTGCCTAGCAGCAAATGGCCTTGTTTTTATGTATAAAAAAAGAATTACCAGAACTAAGGTGCCTGTTTTAGTAGCTTTACTTTAATGACACTGCTTGTTTTTTGCCTTGGCATAAAACTTGGCAGACATCTGGGAGGTTATTTATAATTAACAGAAACTAAAGCAGCTCCCTCTAAAAGGCAGATATAACAGAGACTTTGGACAGGTTTTAGCAGGGTACAGTTTGACATTTACAACCAGGGCTGCTGACACACCACACTGACAAATTTGAAGAGACTGAAAAAACAAAATTCAATTATAACCCTGAAGTTGAGGTGTGAGAGCCAGGATCTGGATAGGCCAAAAATGTGGTGCCAACTACAAGAGAGGCCTGGGAGAATTCCAAGAGATGGAGATTCCCTCAGTAGTGAACTTTGAGTTGGTGAAAAGGTGCAGGGTTGGCCTTTTCATATAATTCATATCAATGCTGCTTGCCTCTGCGTAGGTGCCTGCAAAGGCATTGCTCTCTGTGTTACCTGTTTGCAACAGGCTGGTCCTGGGAACTAGGAAATGCAGCTGCTGCCACCATGCGTTCCAGCATTTCATCAGTCAGCCCTAGCAGGAGGAATCTCGTGTGCTACAGTCCACTAGTTCTCCACAACAAGCAAGCATCTGGTGGTAGGGGCCCAAAGCCGTCACCTGATGATCAGTTTGATGTCCAAAATGGCTCCAGCTGCCCTTCAGTTTAATTTCCTTGTTACTTAATTATTTGTCTATAAGTTTTTTTTTTTGCTTAGCCGTACTTCAAAGTGTATTTGTCTAACTGATGACTAAATCCATTTGGATGTCAAACTGGGATTTAGCATGGCCAAACCATCTTTCTCATTAGACACCAGTTCCCCTTGTTGGGAATGTCACATGGCCAGATTGCAAGGCACAATCCTACATGAGCAGGAAGAAAGGGACTGCTGAAAACTGGACGCTCTGCCTGTAAACCGTATCCTTGTTCTTAGCGCAGAGGGCAGAGCTAAAATTGCCAGATCATCATCAATATGGGCAGAATGCTATGGCATTTTGGAAGCACACAAATTCCTGGATGTGTATAGAACTGTGTAAATATTAATCCCCCACTGAAGCCTACTGTGTAGATAATGACCTGGTACCTTTTCTGCCCACGGGCCATTCCAGGGGTACTCCATGCAGTTAAACACAGGGTGCAACACTCTGGATACCCAGACATCACCTCGTCCCCTAAATCCCTCCAGCAGTAAACTTCTTGTTCACCTGGAGCCCCAGTTAAGTAGCTCCTCCACTCGCATTTCATTCCTTCTTTTCCTCTTTCCCTTTAGCAGTGAGAGCACTCTCATTTAGGCCTGGATAAAGGTTTCAAGGCCTCCCTGTACAGGGGTAGGACTAACGATGTGCCTTTATGCTCACTAAGTAACTTTACAAGTGGACTCACACAGCACATGTCTGCTGGCTGCTTCCCATGGGCTGGCTGGGGTGTCACACACACAACTTCCATACATCTTCCAGGTGTGACACCAGAACCTCTAGCAGTTCTCTGGTAAGAAGGAGTACTGTAGTTTCATTGCAGCACACTTCTTCCTAGTTACTGGAGAATTAGATCATACTCCATTCTTTTCCAGCATTATGTATGAGGATGAATTTTTTGGTCATGTCTCCTCAAAAGTTCACCTAGCTCACTGTATGCTCTTCTTTAAGGGTGGTGGAACACTGGAACAGGTTGCCCAGGGAGGTGGTTGAGGCCCCTTCCCTGGAGATACTCAAGGTGAGGCTGGATGAGGCCCTGGGCAACCTGGTCTAGTTGGGGGTGTCCCTGTGACTGCAGGGAGGTGGGACTAGATGACCTTTGGAGGTCCCTTCCAGCCTGGATCATTCTATGATTCTTGTCTCACAAAGGTGTACCACAAGCCCACCTGCAGCATTTGGAAGGACTTTACAATATTCAGTGCCCACAGAGATTCCCCAACTTCTCCAGGTAGGTACATGCGTTTTACCCACTGCACAGCCTGGCGGCCTCCTGTAATTGTGTATTTGATGTAGGTGCTGGGTTGCAACATGCAGAAGTTGAAAAGAAGTACATACAGTGTGAAGAACAGCATGTTTTAGTGTGCCACACCACCACTGGGACCTAAGGAAGAGTAAGTAGAAAAGGCTGCTTCACTTTCTACAGTTAACAGAAAAAGGATATTTTTTTCTTCCATTTTTAAGGCAAGCTAGTAGGCATAAAGCTTGGTTAAACCATGAACACTTCAGTTTTGCATGTTTTCTTGTTTTTTTAACTCTCTACCTGAAGGTCAGTTTTTTGTTTGCTTCCTCTCTTTTCCCAGAACAGTAATCCTCAACTGAGGATTTCCACATATGGCTTTTAAATGTGGTTGTAGCTTTTTGTGCTTGAGAGCTGTTTGCTTTGCAGCCCAGCAAGGAACAATAAAGTCCACCCTGAGATGATAGGGCAAAAGCAAGCCCTGCCCTACTCTGCAATCAACTGTTGAAAAAAGCAGGGAGAAACAACTGCTGCAAAACAGAGGAGGGGTTACTGCAGCAGGGACATCGTAAGTGGAGGTATCAAGCTGATAGACCCCATCAGCCACGATAGGTAGGCCAGGAGCTGGAATGGTCCTGACCTCCATCATGCAGGGGTGCATTGTCCACCCACAGTGGGGGAGAGTTTCCATGTGGGCTCTGCTTCCTGGACAGCCCTTCCCCTTGCCCCAGCTGACTCCCTCCAAGCCAAGATCCATGGGGTCTGGCCCTTGGGTTGTGCAGCCTAGGTCTACCACTGCTCACCAGCAGGGCTATCGCATGGGCCTGTACCCCACAGCCTGAAAACACCAGGACATGTTTTTTTCCAAAGGAGTGCAAATAGGGAAGCTAATTGTACAAAACTACCTCGGAAAAATCTGTATCATCACTAAAGTATCTCACATAACAAAATGCTTAACACCCTATGGTGCTATCGCAGAGATTCTGCCAGTTGCAGTAGTGCTACTCACAGAAATAAGAAATGTTGCAGGGGGGCAAATGTACTTGGGAACTAAAACCTAGAAAGTAACACTGCTGTGAACAGAACTACCCTCTCACAGAGCACGACCCAATCTCAAACAAAAAGGCTACAGAATACCTATTAAAGTAGTGCCCGCTTGAAACTAAGTATGTTTGTCTCTGCAGAAGTGTATTTCACTATTTTTAAAGCATGACTACTCCACAAACATGCAGGGTGGAAGAGATGTTGTATTTTTCACAGACAAATTCTAGTTACAGATCTCTGGGACTTGTAAATAATACTTAGAATACAGAACTTCAGATCAGTGCAAAATGTACAGTCGAATTAAACACAAAACACATATTGCAAAATATATACAGAATTGTTCTAGGAACATAACCAAAGGACAATCAGATGTTTAAATATAAGAGAAAAGTCCATCTTTTATAAATTACTTTTTTTGAGACCAATTAGTACACTAGGTGTGTTATCTGTAGACAAGTTACCACAGCGTAGTGATGTGTCTGATTTGCAAGGCAGACACTGAGAAACAACTTACATCATGAAAAGCCTGTTTCTGAGACCAATCCACAAGTAACTGTGTTATAAAGCATTACTGGTTTGAGGCACACAATGTGGAAACAGTTTTCAACCACTTTAAAGCTTACTTAGGCTTTTTTTTTTTTTTTTTTTTCTCAGAATTATCACAGATGCAAAAAGAATAAGCACTAGACAGTAACTGAACTGTTTGACGGTCATCTTACCTTACCTTGTTGGCCCAAGATAATTTATTAGCAAGGTATTAGAACATTCACAAGAAATGCTATAAGACATCTGGCGTTCATAAAACTGCTTGAAGTTGGATGATTTAAATAACCAGAGGTGAGAAACAGTTATTTCAGCAACAGTTAAGCCACAGTTTGAGAAGAGTTAAGACGTCATGGGTGGTTCATAATAGGAGGGATGCTGAAATCTATAGCAAATTACAAACTCTGTGACGCTTCGGATTCAAAGCAGAGATGGTAATTTCCAATAATCAGAACTTGCAGCTTCACTACTGTCTACGCCATTGCTAATTAAACTATCCCAAGGACAACTTACTTTTGGCATGTTTAGAAAGCTGGAATTATACAGCTATTGCTATGCTAGAGATCCCCAGAATTTTGCTTTAAAATAGCAGTGAAGGCTTTATAAGCACCTAAAATTACACAATAAATACTCAGTAATTCTTCGAGCACCTCTTGCTACCCAATTTGCAAGATCAGCAGCACAAAGAAAGGGATGCCGTGGTGAGGCAAGCTGTTAACTGTTGACACAGTTGCACCCGCCTTCCTTCCAAACGCAAAAGGACTGGCAGGTGGCACCCCCGTGGACAGTGAGAGAGGACCCTAAGTGCCAGTAACCAGACTCGTCATGTTCCTGCAGTCAAGCACAAGGGCGGGCTCTCTGCTCTTCAGCCTGCAGCAACTCTTGTGGGGGAAGAGTTCTGCCTTCTACAGCTGATGTTTACATTAGGAGTTGCTGCCAGAGGTGTTGTATGGGATACACACAATATA
Source organism: Pedionomus torquatus (assembly GCA_013398155.1). NCBI lineage: Eukaryota > Metazoa > Chordata > Aves > Charadriiformes > Pedionomidae > Pedionomus > Pedionomus torquatus. The sequence goes on from VZRU01012782.1 coordinate 14,675, forward strand.
AATGAAGCCACATCTTCTGAAATCAAGTTATCTCCTAAATAACACACTTGAGCCATGCACAGTGACATGTTAAATGGGTGTGTTGCTAGGAGGGGTCACTACCCCAGTAACAGCGCCCTGTTAAAAAATGCTTTGGAATATATCTTAATATCTACACACATCTATTTCATGACTTCAGACCAACTTTTTCAACAACACAGATGTGCTTATAAAACTTTCTCATAAATTATCTTCACAAAAAAATAAAGTCCATCTTTTGGAAAACATGTTCAATACCACACTTCTATCAGTAGAAATTCTGTCCTATGAGCACATAGCAGAAGAGTCACAATCCACATTTAAATCCCTCCAAAGGAGCGTAACCAGGAATCTAAACCAGAAGGCAACTATTTCATTTATTGTCATGGTAAAGCAGAATCGATGCTCCCAGAACACAGACAGAGTGCACTGTTTCAACCAACCTGTATGGGTTTACAATCAATAGTCACTGTCCTGTAAACACTGAAACTGCTGGTCTAACTGCAGGTTAAGATTAGTGATTTGCATTTGTTTCACTGTATTCCACACATACAGTGGCTCCGCTGTTAAATAATACATTAAATAGCAAAACAAACGAAGGCTTCAAGCTGAAACTCTCCTACAAGCCAAGCCTCAAGTCAGTAAATACTGACATTATAAACAAAACTTCAACATTACTTCTGTGCATTGCAAAATCAGCCTAATAACCCTAAATCTTATACTAGCAGCTAATTTGTAATTGTTTAAAAATATATGTGAACTTTCAGTCAGTCAGCTATAAATACATACTGCCAGGGAAGGAAGATACCATCTCTCATCCCCAACAGGCTTTCAAGGAGAACCCAGTATTAGAGATGGATGGGGACAAAGGAACACTGCAATCATAGAACAGCTCAACAGTTGCGTCTACAACAAACTCGGTTTCATTGTTACCTGAAAGTGCATCTTTGTATTTGTAGAATCATCCCCATGTTTACAAAAAAAGTACAAACATTGCAATTTTGCCACACTTTTAAACCTATCTAACTTGTATTTTCTGTTAAGTGCAAAAAGTATATGAAGTGATACATGCAGTGGCGCATATAAGATCAAAGCTTGAAAAAGAGGCAGTGCCATCACCAATGAATCCAGGGTAGTTCAGTAGTTGACAATCTTTGCTGCACAGATGTTAAATGTTGAATTAAGTAGAAATTAATGACTGGTTTAAGACCAATAGC
>VZRU01012782.1:16012-29675 GCA_013398155.1 Pedionomus torquatus
CAGAGCAGTGTTTGAGAGCAGGGTCTCCATTCCCTGGCTCTCCCCACAGATTCACCACTGCATGCTTGTGCCTTTGTTACCGGTTTCAGTACAAAGCCAGGCCCAAAGGGCAGGCAGGCAGCCTGCTGGAAGAGGAAAATGCAGTTACTGTGAAAGGTGTAGGGACGAGGCATGAGGCGCAGACGGGAAGAACATCTACTGTCAGGTCCCTGGGATGCACAACTCCAGTGCTCCCCGGTCTCGGTACTGGGGCTCAGACTGGTGCCTGTACAGCACAGGGTATGCCTGCTCACGCAGGCAGTATGTTATAAAATACCTATGCAGCTAAACATGTTGTGTCTTCAACATCAAGTCCTTTTTAAGTGTCTGGACAGCTCCTCTTCTCCTGCCACGAAACAAAGCTTCATTTGATAATGACACAGTATGCGCACAGACTGCCACAGAGTGATGTGCACCCATAAATGCTTCGAGATTCCAAAGAGCTGATATTAATTACATTATTTGCTCTTTTAAAAAATTCAATCTGTGCAATACTTTTAGGAGGGTAACTATGAAGATTAATGAACAATTGTATGTAATGGTTCATTTAGCTTTGTTCCTTAAGCCTTGCAGTGGACTATGCTACAGCTTCTAGTTTTTAAAATGCTACAACAGCCATTGCCATTGATTTTGGACACAGAGACTTCATTAAAATCTAGAAGGAACGAGAGGAGCTCAAACTGTACGCATGCAGAGACTGTACTCTAAACCCAGTTGTGCTTTCACTATATTGCTATCGCGTCTTTCTGGAAAGCACAAGTCCATTAGAAATATGTGCTGGGAACCTCAGTGGAACCAGTAAGAAAGCAAGCTCTGCCTCCTGTCTGAAACTGGTGAGAGAAAAATACAGTAAGTGAGTGGTGTCACAATGCTGCAACACAGCACAAGCTGCACAAGTAGGCACCGTGAAAGGAAACAGAGTTAAGGCCAAAGGGTATGTGCATATGTATGTATACACATACATACATCTGCACACAGACATATATACACACATATAAGTAAACCAAAAGTTTTGGCAAAATACCATTGTTTCATTTAAAGATCAACGCAATGAAAACAGCAGCAATGGGGGAAAAAGCAGCCAATTCTCTGAAGTAGCACCTGTATCTCAGGGATAAGCTTTTGAATTTCAGTTCTGCTAATTCAAAGCAGAGGTAATGTGTTCACCCATCAAACTAGATCATAACCAACTGGCCAACTTCTCTTGTCTGCAGTAGTCAGGTATTTGAAATGCAGCATGATTTTTGGCACCCTTCTCTCACCCATGCTGGCAAAGCCTTGTAGGACACTCATAAAGGGGGAAGAGCAGGTACCTCAGCAGGAGATGCAATGAACCTGCATATCCTCCTTGTCTAGGGATTATGCTTCCTAGTCCTGTGTCCCTGATACTGATGAACGCCTTTCTTGAAAGAACCAAGACTCCTCCCGAGCGCCTTTGTTATTGCGTTGTTTAAACTACTTGGCCATGCAACCACTAGGGTTTTGCACATCACTCGAAGACTCAGGGCTGAGAATAATTTTTCTGCCTACTGTTACACAAGCTATACTACATTGTTTGTTCAATGTAAAGGCTAAGTCAAAATATTAACAAAGTATTAACCGCAAAGAGCAATCTCTGCTCTTCAAGGAACTACGGGACAAAATACTAGGTCTTCTCAAATACTCTCTGTGATGAAAATCTCAAAAAAATAAAGAAACCCTTGATATACTGGCCTTTACAGTACCTGAAACTGCAGCATCTTAATGGAGGGGTTAAATAATATGTTTCTCCTTTTAAAAGCTTTACAGGAGCTTTCCTATCTAAACTGTCAAGGAATCTGTTTTGTCTTCAAAACACTTTTACACTTTATAATGCAGAGACCTTAAATGCCAAGTTTGTTTTTCTTAAAATACATTTTCACTCCGGTGTGGCACTCATCTGCTCAAACAACATGTGGGAGCCAGTTTCTGGGAAAACAAAAAAGGGAAAGAAAAAAGAAAACGCAAAGCTTTCCTGTCCTCCACCAGGATCCCCTCTGGCAGCTGCAAGAACATGTTCGCGTTTCTGAGTCGCCTTGTCACCACAATGCTACCCCGAGACAGGCTCCTACACTGTTGCAGGGATGGAAAATCCCCAGGGAAGGCCACAGCAAAGGGCCCTCTGATAAAATATTGGGACCCAAGAGTTTCATGTTGTTTTAGATAAGAGACTAAGCAAAAAGGACAGCCAGCCAGGCCCTTAATGAGCCATGAACACAAAACACTGTCAGCTGCATGCTGCACGATTATATCTTTCTGGAAAAACAGCAAGACAGGCTTATTTGCTTGGGCTGCAGAAAATGGTCAGCAATTGGAAAGAAGACCACACATTCTTTCTGCTGCTCTGAGGACACAAAGCAGTTTCTCTGGCTTTCTGGACAGTTATAAGCCACAATGTATTTCAGATTTCCTCTCTAATTTGGGAGCTCCGTCCTGAGAATGCATACCCTGAAACACAACACTTTACCCTTCCTGCTTGTAATCCTGGTAGCAGGATGACAGAAGAGCTCCAAGTGGACCCCTCCCACCCAGGCTCTGAAGTGGACTCAACCCTGTGTTTAAAGATCAGGAGATGAGGATTTTAGTTCTGTACTATCCACAGTATCACCTTCACAGCACAAGTCCAGTTTGCATGTGGATTAAAAAAGATAAATTGGAGTCCACATGGTGCTACCTCAAGATCATCCCTAAAATTAACAATTTGAACAATTAATAACAGGAGTCAGTCCTCCAAGTGCACCTGTAACACACTAAGAACATAAGGAACCATTGGACAGGAAGATGAGGCTGGAGATGGATGCCATTTTTGCACGGCTGTTTTGTCTCCGTTAACTTTAGCTGTATTGTTCTGTGGCTACAGATAACTGTCTTGCAGCACCCACATTCACACCCTCACCTGCACCGTGACTGGAAAGCTGAAAGCACAGGCAGTGATCGGGTGTTGCTGAAGAACCCTGCTTTGAGTACAGGCTGATCAGCAAGACCCACCAAGAATGGCCTCAGCATGTAACTGGCTCCAACACAAAATGACTTTTGCATATTTCAAAGCTACACTGAAGTCTTCTGAAGCAGCTGGAGTTTTTTTTTTTTGTAGACACACAGGCAAAAGAAACACTCCTAAAGCTGCCACTTGGGTGATGAATTCACGCCATCCATAGCTGAATTTACTATTAATGTGCAATAGAGGACAGGTAAGCCCACCGGCTAGCTGAGTGAGCTCTGGCCATCATGGGTCATGGAGCTCCAAGTGGCAAAACCACACAGGCTGCCTGCACCACAACTATCTTGGGGCGCTCCTTGGGTGTGATGCTGACCTGAAGTGAAAGGTTCACTTGAGGACCATGAAAAGATGAGACCAGCAGAGAACTGAGCAAAAACTAACCCAACTACAGCCATGGGCAGCAGATATATGTATTGTATGACAGGACCAGCATGTCTGCTCCCTGCCCCATACACTGCAGTCTCTAGCAGGAAGCTGTAAGAGAAGTACTGGATCTCCACTTCTTCAGCAAATGGGTAAGCAGAGAGAGGTGATCTTAGTCTCACGGGAGCTGACAGAGGAACAGCCTCTGAAGAGCTCACTGAAGTGAGAAAAGACAGTCACTCTGCCCCCGGGCCCACACCTGATAAAAAAAAAAAAACACCAAGGGCTTGAGAAGGCTCACCGGTAAGTAAGTTTTCATGACAGCACTGCATTCGCAGTTACCTGAAGCCTACAGCATGTTACATGCACACAACAGGCTTCAATACCTCCTGCAGCTCCTCAGCAAGGCTACACAGGACTTCAGCTTAGCTACAATGCATGACTCTGCCAACTTAAATTTTTAGTGTTAAAAAAACACTAAATGGTACTTCTTTTATCCTAATCAGTGGTAATTCTTTTAGTCGTTGAGCCTTCTGTTAAACAACAGTCAACTGTGAGAAATTAATGAAAATGAAACAGCACAAGTGAAGGCAACCAGAAAAGTCTGGTATCAAAAATAATGGTTTCAATGACAGACAAAAATCTGTATAATGTAATACTGCCTCAGGTATTCTTGTTCCTTTTTTACATTAGAGTGATGGCTGCTGAAATTCAAATGCCTTTTAAAACAGGCTGAATAGTGTAGGACAAACTAAGCTGCAGCTGAAAACTTGCTCTACAAGCTGTTTGCCCTTCATTCATACTGTCCAAATACTGCTGAAGTAAACTCTCTGAAATATTTTGAGTCAACTGTTCTAGGACCTTCTCGCTTCCCAGTGCAGAGGGCTCCTTTTATAGAAATAATCTCTCCTGTGTTTTGTATTTTTCTCTTTACGGTAGTACTGTTTCAGCTGTGCTATTTGGACGGATCCAAGGAGTTCTCAGCAGCTCATGTCTTTGCCTTTTTTTGGTTGTGAGGCTACTGTGAGCATTAATTTGAAGGAACACATTTTCATTTTTGGAACAGTACACCAGAATTCATCTATGGAATAATTTTCTTTAAGAAAAAGCTGGGAGGAGGGGAAGAGTCTTTGTGAAGGTAAATGCAGAAATCTCAGCATCTTGGAATCTCTGTTTGGCTTTAGTTTCTATATACATGAAAGACTGGGTTATGGCTTATGGAAAAGCAACCCAAAGCAAACATTTTAAATGAGGCAAGTGGTACATAACTGTTATTTTTAACAACGAGGCACTATCTCTGAAAGGCGAAGGAGAACCCAGTACTATCGAAACGTAACAAAAGGCACGCTTATAAGCAACCTTCTTCACTGGCTGTCTGCACTTGATTGTACTGAACCATCTCGGCATCTACAGCAGGTGTGTGGCATTGCTTCTGCGCACGGGTCTCCGCTTAGCGTCCTCCTTCAGAGCCTGACATACTATCCACTCTCATCTCTTTCAGGCTTCCAGTTTTCTTCTGTTTCTGCTTAGATTTTTTCAACATATGGACCTAAAATGGGAAATTTTAAAAGAAAGTGAGACCTAAGACAGCTAGTAAGTACAATGTTGGAACTGAAACAGAAGAACATTTAAATACAGAACTATCTGAAACACCTACCCTTATAAAGCAATAGGATTAACTACTTTTTTACATAAACATGTATACACAGGTATTTATATGTATATAGATGTGTAAGGATATGTACATGTGTGCATAGATATTCACGAACACACTTACACATATATACAGATAACACTATTAGTCACTAACCTGATAGACAGGTAGAAATACTTCTCACTGGAAGGACAAATTAGGTGGGTACTCTATTTCTCTTCCACCCCCCTTTCTCTCAGGAAAAGAACAAAGTTTAACATATTCCAAAATATCTGAGGTATGACCCTCTTTTTCACCCATTTTTCCTCTGTTACGGGCCATATTTCTGGTAACCCTCCCGTTAGGGCTACGTATTCTCCGAGACTGCCTCTAGGAACAAATTTCTGTGAGTTAACAGGGCATCCTTAGGGCAGCAGCAAACGTAGACTGGTGTGCACCAGGGTCAACTACTGCAAAATGTTTATTTCACAGCTTCAATGTTAATGGAGAAATTAAGTTCTTGAACAGGTGATGCTCTTTTCCTTCTATGTATATACACTGAGATACCAAAGGAAAACAGACACCAATTACTCCAGTCTCTTTTTGTCAGACCCTCCTCCTCCATTATTCAGTTTTCTCTGGTGCTGCTCTCTGACTGACCTTCCTCCTCCAGACTGCTCCCTGCCCCACACACTGCACACTACCACAGCCCTTGTAGCTGTGATCTGCTTTGGGGCAAGCAGAGAGATCTCAATACACAGGAAAAAAAGTCAAGTCACTAGGTTGAAGCTCAGGACTATTTCTTTTTAAACACAAGCCTCATTTCAACAAGAGGAGAGGGCTCTCAAACCATCCTCTGTAGAACTGCTTTGTATTTATCCAAGAGTTATCACACCACGCTGACAAGCTCCTTTGAAATTAAGCATCAGAACACAAGAGAGAAGCAAGGTAATCTAGTGATATCCACTGGAGAAACAAAGTCAGCTTGCTAAGACAAACCTACAGTCAGTACCTTTGGTCCTGCAGCAGAAATAATAATCTGGCCAGGCGCCTGAATCCAGGGCTCTCCATCAACTTGAACTGGAATTGGTTTTAGGAGTGTTACACGAAAATATGAGCCTTGGGCTATGCGGATTCCTGATCGAAAACCACCTTGGACTTGGCCCTGTTTGGAAAGTAAAAGCCAGGATATCAATCACCTCAATAAACAAGATGCACAAGTATTAGCTGCGCTTAAACTGGGTGGGTAGAATTTTATTCTCACCTGAGAAAATAAATTTCAATTAGAAGAATGGCTTAGACAAAATCTGCATAGGATGCCTTTACTGACACGGTATTACTTCAGTTAACACATGAAGACAACATGGGTACCCCTGCAGGCTGCAGGAAGCAAAATAACTTACACAGTGAAGTCCTTCATATGCTCAGGCCGGCCAAGGAGCATGCACTCACAAAGGTCATTTGCTTTTACTTCCATCCTCCATAATGTAGAAAACACATTTTCAAAACACCTGGCTACACACAGAGACTTGGGCACGTGAGACACAAAAGTCTAAAAGCACTTTGTCAAACAGGCAGAGTTTTTCCAAACTCAACTCCATATACGTACATACACGCAACTGCATACACGTACACATATACCCAACTGCAAGGAACAGCTGAGTGTTCACTGTAAGAAGTGAAGCAAAATGAAGTCTCCTGCTACAACATTCTCTTGAGTAATGTGTACAGATACAAAACATGGAGGTAAAAGCCTTAACAGAATAAAACACATCATGGGCTTGTTAACATTTATAATTCAAAGCATCAAATACACTCCTTGTTGCTTCTAACATAAAAAAAAATTTAAGGATCTCTACCAAATCACTTCTTCTAATGGAAGGTTTTATATTTGTCTTTTTAAAAAGATGTACATTGCAAAACTCTAATGTTGGCCAAGACCAAAGATTGAGCTGCACCAACAATTTTAAGCACCCACTTTTCCATTTGTGGTGGTTGTATCTATTAGCTGTCTCTAGTTACCTGACCATGTGTACTTCCTCAGCAGCAGATTTCTTAAGATAGTAAAAGAAATACAATGAAAAGACAACAATAACCTGCTACCCCACAGGCCGAAATTGCTAACAGCAGAACATTGTAAAAATGCATAATACGTGGAAGAATTAAAGTTGCAGCAATTGAGTTATAACGTTCTTTGCAGAAGTGGCATTCTGTCTGCTTCACAGAGCATTTGGACTTGGAGCTACCATCAGATTCTCAGAGACAGGTGTTGGAATGCCTATGGAAGATAACCCTAAAGCCACCGGTCTAGGAGGAATCTCTGCCCTGAATATGAAGAGGTATAGTAAGATTTTTCGCAAATACAGTAAGTAAAGAGTGGGTTTTGTAATGTTAACACAAAACCTGTTTGGTACTGACACTGTGATATGAGGTATTTGACACCTGTTACGAGAAAGCTAGTGCATTCCATAACACGCATATATGTATCTATTTGTGTTTCATATACATGTATACACGTATGTGTCTGGCCTTGGTTCAAAGCCTATTTAAGTCATGAAGCATTTCTCCACGCACTTTGACAAGTTCTTCACGCTCTTTTTACTACTTCTTATCTGACCACAGGTCTCCTTAGTTTCCACTCCATCTGCCGTAGTCTGGCCCCTAACCACGGATCTTCAGGGCACACCTACAAACAGGCAGCGCAGGGGCAGTGCAGTCCAGGAAGAGGTATTCCAGCTGCAGCCAAAACCCCAACATCAGAATGCAACACTGCCTGTGTTTATAGTCTTATAGCCATTTCTGCATGACACAACAAGTACCTGAACAAATGATGGCATAACCTAACATAAAGGCATACTTTTTAGGACTGCGCACTTGCGACATGCTGTTTGTTACAAGAATTAACCAGTCTAAGAAAATGTATGTTTCCTGTGTTCTTACCAGGATGCCAACTTACCATGTGCACAACGCCAGTCACACCGACAACTTCCAGCAGGCCGTCATCGATACGTGGTTTCTCAAAGCGGTTATCGCTGTCAGACCCCCAGAGATCGGCTCCAGACCCCCAGCTGCACAGAGAGCACACCACAGTGAGCACCCGTGGGCCTGCCCCCTGCCACAGACCCCGTCAGGGGTAGCTGGTTCTCCAGGCTTTAAAAGCCAGACACTGCTGGAGGAGACAACACGGCCTTCCCACACTGCAAAAGCTTAGGAATGCTTTCCTAAAATTTGGAAGATGCCTGGCCAGATCTTTTAGGAGTGAAAGGAGGAGCGAAGTAAGTAATTTCCATTTGAATGGAAAAGAATAGGTAAGAAGAAATTAACTCTAAAGAGGTTTAGTTTGCTGGGAAATACAGGTTACAGGTACACTAACCCTGTACTTTTCAAGACTTAAGAACTTAACATATAACTTAACTGGTCTTGGCAGTATTCAGGGAAGTGAAACTACAGCTAAAACAAGCAGCAAGTTCTTATTTTTGTACCTGGCCAAACTCACTTGTAGTTAAACAGGAATTCCTGCACTTCAGCCTTCTGAAATGCTTCTGCGAATTTATCTCCGTGTTGCTTTTGNATTTACTGCACTGACTGCTCAGAGCTGGTCATGATCTTTTCTTCTCTGCAGATCTCATGTGCAATGTATACTTGTGTGTACGGACATATGCACATACGTGTGTGTACACACATATATAGATAAGATATATATACTTGGATACAAAGTTGAAATATTTTCAGACTGAAATGGAAAGAGAAACAGATAGTTTGAGATATGAGTATACTTGAAGAAAAACATAATAGTACGGTAGCACTAATTACCTGCCAGTTTTGTGAAAACAAAAAACCTGCCTCTACCAACATCTGAGGAAGCCAGGTTTCCTGCAGATTTGCCTTCCTTTCTTCCACAGCAGTGACTCTGCTCCCTGTGCAACTGTCACAAGCCAGTGGTTTCCTGTGGGTTTTCCACAGCTACCTGGGGAACATCACTGACTCCAGGTACGCTGATGAGCCAGCTGTAGGACCTGGACAGTGTTTGACATTTGAGTCCTGGCTGGCCTCCTCTGCAGGAACTGCTTAGGCACCAGGTCTCTGGCATGCCACTAGGGGTGTGCAAGTGCATCATCTCTGATCCTCCTACAAGTCACGTTGAAATCTGATGGATGATTCAAATGGTTTGCGGGAGGGGGAAAATGGTAGTAGGCAGAAACCACAGGCCTACAACCAAGCCTAAAAAGTCATGTTTTGCTACAAAACTCCTCCAACAGAAGTTGGAAGACCTTTCCTGGCGAGGAAGTAATTCCAAGTTACTGTTAGAACACAGAAGAAATAGCAAAAGTATGGGGGTTTGCACAAGGAAATGGAGACAGTACCACCTTTATGCAGAGTATAATTGTGAGCTTCAAAGGATCAGAAAAACTATGTCAAAACGGTATTAAGAGCTAGATCTTTAGTAATGGTTGCAAAGCCAGTGAGTCAGGCAGTAGTTGCTAACGGCTCTCTGTTAACCCAGACCATTGAGCACTTTATCTAACCATTTAACATTTGATACTCAAATACCAGGCAGCTTTTCCACATGTATAGCCAGACATGCATCCACACAGGATATCTCCCCTCCCTTTTACCTGGGTATATTAATAAATATGAGTCCTTCTATACTTGGCAGCTCCACCTCGTGCTGGTCCACTTGAAGCTTTATGTCTTTGTGAAGGTTTCTGGTATGACTTATCTTCTGCAGTCCAACTTTCACATAAACTCCTTTGTTGTGAAACCTGGCAGGCAGACAAGCATCCTGTAACTAACAGGTGAGGCCCAGCATAGCACTCTTCCTTGTACGCACACCAGTAACTGTCCTCAAACTCTGAGTTTTTTTAGTTAAAACCCTCTCCAAATTTTTCTAGCTTTACTGCAGAAACAAAGCACAAGCCACAAACTGCTACTTCATAAATATATATATATATATCTATATAAAACTTAAGGGATGATTTGTGCTGTGGAGGTGTGTGGACATCTGTGGAATGTTACTACAGAAAAATCATCCCTTCTTAAAGTGCTGCCCAAACGCAATGCCTCTCTGCAATGTAAACTTCTGGGCTGAAAAACTGTATTATTAAGACCTAGGTGTCTTCATGAAACGTTTTTGCATTTTTTCTCATGCAATGCTAGAATAACTGAGGCACAAATACCTTTGCAAGTCTCTACTTTACACTTGCTAATTAATTTGCTACAGAAACTTAAAACATGCTCTAACATCTCTCATTTTAGAGTAACAAAAGATAAGCAAGATTCTACAGCAACCCTAGAAGTGTTGAAGTATTTTAAGAATAACATAAGCACATTTTAGTTAAACACACGTGATCTTTTCTTCTATAGTGGAAACCTTTGGATATGTGGCCTTCAAGGTAACCTTAAAATAAAAAGCATGAATTTCCACTGTTTAACCCAACTAGCCTATGGGGGTCAGTGGAATCCATCTCTGCAGAATCTCTCCAGCATCACATCTAAGATGCTGTAGACATTCAAGTGGGGAAGGCAGCCAGTTTAGTGTGTGGGTTCTGGTCAACTCTTCAGACGAAGGCCGTCTAGCTCTTAAAATATTACATTTGGAATGATTATTCCTACATGTTAATGGTTACCCGATGTAACACCATTTAACATATGCTTAACATATGCTTCTAATCCAGACCAGACCATAAGATGTGTCCATGCTAAGACAGGCTTTGTCTGATTTGGATACAACTGAAAAGTAACAGAATATCAGCAGGAAACACAGCACTTCAAATATCCCCAAGAAGCACTAAATTTTTTTTGTATGAAGAAGGAAGCCTGCAGAAAGTGAAAGAGTGTGACACAGTGCCATAACTGCAGACACAGTCCTGAGTTATGTGACCTTCTATGAAACTCCTATGGACCACTGAGGTCCACAAGATCCAGAGACATTGGATACAGCACCCTGTGACATAAAACCAAGGGAAAAATCTGTCAGAGATTAAATCCTATTACTCCATTCTTGCAACAAAATTCCATTCCATTTATGTATCTCATTAGTACACTGAGACCAAGTAAGACTGAACAAGCTGATTTCTGTAACGTCAGCACCCCAATTCTTACCCATCGGTTTTCAAGGTGCCTGAGACATTTTATGATGAAAATGGCCATCCACTACTAGAGAGAATCACCACCCTTCTTTTTATATCTACACATGGAACATGATTTGGGGAGAAAGCACCAGTGGAATCTGTCATTCTACAGCTAGCAGTAGCTCATAACATACTAGCTTGTCCACTTGGGTAGAAAAAAGGAGCATCTCCTATAGCAAACCCTTGGCTGAATCCATTTTGCAGACAGTGGTTTCACCACAGTTAATGAGCAAGGCAGGAGGCAGGAAGCAGGAAGGTCTCCAGAGGAAATCATGGTTTGTATTAGGTGAGACTCACATGGCAGTCACTGCTGTAATGACACAGATGGGGACAAGAGGGCAGGGTGTTACAGACAGGAGGTCCTTCCCCATGGAGCCAGTGAGTCCTTGTATCAGCTCAGCTGATGCCTCATTATGTTATCCCAGAATTATTTGGAAGGCTTTTGTCATGGTTTCGTCTGGAATGGAGTGAATTCTCTTGCTAGCAGCTGGTGTGGTGCTGTGTTTTCAGTCTGGGATGAGAAACGGTGATGTCAGTGCACTAATGTTTTTGGCTGTTGCTAAGCAGCAAAGGTCCTTCCTGCTCCTCATACCACCCCACCAGCGAATGGACTCGGGGTACACAAAAGCTGGGAGGGGACACAGCCGGTACAGCTGATCCCAACTGACCAGAGAGAAATCCCATACCATATGATGTCATGCTCCGCAATATAAAGCTGGGGGAAGAACTAAAAAGGGGAGTACATTCAGAATTATGGCATTTGTGTTCCCAAGCAAGAGTTACGTATGATGAAGCCCTGTTTTCCTGGAGACGGCTGAACACCTGCCTGCTGATGGGAAGTGGTGAGTGAATTCCTTGCTTCACCTGGCTTGTGCGCGCAGGTTTTGCTTTGACTACTCACTGTCTTTATCTCAATCCCTCAGTTTTCTCACTTTTACTCTTCCAATCCTCTTCCCCATCCCAAGGAGGGGAAGTGAGTGAGCAGCTGTGTGGTCCTTGTGTCATGGCTAACCCATGACAACTCTCTAGAGTACAGATACTGAAGTAACATCCTACTGCTCAGAAGAGTTTAAGGATTTAACCCACACAGCTCAGGAATCACCCTTTTGTTTGTTTTTCTACAAAGGATGCACTACAAGTACAGTCAATGGTCACACACTACCTGATGCCCTAGTGGCTACACCATAGAGGCACATACACCCTTCCTGAGGGACACTGAAGAAGGCTGGATGGATCTTCAATTTAGCCAATTGCACATCTCAGAATAGATAATGTTAAAAGTTGATCCTATATAGGACCAGTTTCACAGATTACGAAAGAAAACAAGTGCTTTTTTAAGTATTGCAATCCTATACTTATCCTTGATAGACCAAATTGAAAAACATCCTTTACTCTTAAAAGTCTCATGAACAGGCTTCCATAGACTCAGGGAGACACCCTGCCTTCAGGGCATTTACCGGCTTCAGGTGTTCATTCAGAAGAACGCTAGAGCTCCTTTTCCTTCTGAGGACTCCCTGCAGTTTCTGTTGCCACAACCTGAAACTTCCTGTTCTGCACCCAAGAGCAAGCAGCCAGTTCACATGCCAGGAGCTACTGCACCTGGCATTAAGTAGCCACGCTTCTTTGTTCATTTACTGAAAATAATACTAAAAAAAGAAATACCAAACTCTCTGGCAAGAGTGTGCACCTGCATATTCTGGGGAAGGGCAAAGCTGGTGATTTTAACAGTCCTCATCACAGGCCGTGAAAGGCAGCCATCACATGTCAGCGCTGGTAGCCCAAACACCCTGCTTGTCTCCTGCAAAACCATACCTTGGCATCAATTCATTATTTCCTGTTTACTTTTCCAGATCTTTAATCACAGAAATACACAGCTGTCCTGGTCTGAGGTTAAATGAACCAATTTTCCATTTTACAATTTTACTTTTTTTAGCTGGGCCTCTTCTAACTCACTGAACTCTGAAATTAACAGCACATTGTTCAGAAAACCATTCACTCTCAGAGTGATAAGCAAGGAATGGTGTGCAGAGAGGCCCCTGCTTCTCCTTATGGCTAGAACAACCAAGGTCAGGGAATTTTGTTATTTGCCCCGTTGGGGGGGTCAAAGCTGAAAAGCGTCGAGGGATCACACCTGCAGGAAGGAGTGGACAGGACAGGTGACCCAAAACTGACCAACAGGGGTATTCCATCCCATCTGCATCATGCTCAGTATAAAAGCTGAGAGATTAAAGGGTCAACCCTCTTTTGTCGATGGCCAATGTCCAAGGAAGACCCTGCTTGTTCACCTGCCTTGGACCCTGATCTGAGTGTTCCTGACTCCAGATCTGGAATCCAGCTCCTCTCAATCACCACGTCCAGTCTGGGACTTTTCCTGATGCCTGCTAGTGATGTGATCATCATCCTGGGAGCTTGATTCAGTTTTGTATATTCTGTATCTATTTCATTATTTTCTTCTTACTTTAATTTTAGTATTAATAC